>JAODAL010038528.1:0-39098 GCA_025379985.1 Phyllomedusa bahiana
AGAAATAGATTTGCTATGTATTTCTCAAAAAAAATCTGGCCTTTTATAGACTCCAAAGTAAATTTCGTGTGGTCATTTTTTTTGCAACTGTTAAAAAAAACGCCCACAAATAAAACGAGCAAAAAAGACTTTCTGTGGAGACGCGGGAATTTTTACTAACGGGTCTAGGGGACATTAGGGGCCCTTTCTAGTCGTTTTTTTTTCCCCCGTTTTTTTTAAAAATACAAAAAAATGCTGAAAAAAACTGATGTTTTTCTGTGCAGTAGAGACAGACATAGCCTTATACTTATTTGTCCAGATTATATAATAAATCCTGATTATACTATAAAACTGTATACTTTGTTACCAACCATGGACAATCTCAAATTTTAATTAGTATCAAAAGACCCGCATTCTTGTTTGTTTTCATTACACAGTTAAGATAGTTTAAAGTTTATGGCATGTGGAGCATGGTGACAGTTTTCAGAAACTTGTTATAATGATGAAAAGAGATCCTTGGAGAACTGTCAGAAACATTCAATCCATGGATGTAGCTATGGCAGGAGCAGCCATAGCAGCTACTATGGGGCCCACTCATGTGTAAGAACATTGTACTATTTTGTAGATAATGAGGGTTTTTTTTTGTAAGAGACATTCATAAAACCAAGCCAAAGCAAAAGGTGAAAACCAGCCCAATAAAAATGAAAAACTTTATTTAAATTTTTTATTTTTACTTAATTGCGCCCTTTCGCAGCACTGATGAAAACCCCCTGAACAAGGAGTTTTCCCTGAAGTGCATGAAAGGTTTTGGTGGGCTCGCCCCAAATACCTTTGGAGTGGTAAGCACGATTACCCATACTTTTCTTCTTTTTGAAATATGGAATTTTGTTATTGTAGGGTTTTTTTTTCCTACCATATTTCGGGGGCTCTCTGATGTATGCCTATTTTTATAGAAATTGATTGCTACCTAAACTGTTGCTTGAGTTTCCAGTCATTGGGTATTGGGGCCCTGTCTCATTTTGCTATTAATCCCTATGAATGCTTGTTACACCCCTGATTCAATCTGACTTATTGGCTAAAAGTATGATACTACCAATGAAAATGAAATTTAAAAAAGAAAAGGTTGCCAGAGGCTGTTTATCTAACACAATCTTTCGGGAAGATAGTCATCTTCACAGAGTAACACAAAACAGAGTTTTACCAGCCTTTAAAATAAATAAAAACACAAAAAAAAAAAATCAACCTTTTTTATTTTTGATTTACACTGCTCTGCAATTAGGTTCCCTTAAATTTGGGGAAAAACCCTCAATTTTGGGATTAAGGCCATGTCTCCACTGGTTTTGGGTTGGATTTTTAAGGGTGTTCAGTATTTAGAATGCACAAAAATCTGCGAAAACATCCCTGTAGCCCCTAAATAGAAAATCCAAGCGTAGTTACCCCACGGGAAATTTTCTATTGTCCGATTTTTTAAACCGCCAGTTTCTAGAACATGTTCTATAATCCATTGTATTGCCGTTGCCAGTTGCAAAATGTAATATTGAATAAAGTCATGGTTATTTATTGTTGTGGAATTATGAACCCAGGATGTAAAGTCCCCAGCAATGGGCAATTGCAGCTAGTTGCGAGACGGCCATGCATGTGAATAGGAAGGATGGTGATGGTCCTAGCAGCCATCCTCTCCATTTATTTCTATAAGAGCTTCCCAACATAGCCATAGAAGTGAATGGGACAGCTGCAATTGCCAGCGCTGGGGATTTTACATCATGATAAAACCCAAAATGCATTTGGGAATGTTTAAAAGAACAATTGGAAAACCTCCCTTTAAACCAGGGAGCTACAGAAATGTGACCAACGTAGGTATAAGGTGTGGTTGTATTTATTTTTACTATGTTGCACGTAGTACCTGATCTCTTTCCACAATGTACTGGTGTCAGGTGCCACAAAATAACAAGTGAAGCACCACCCACAACAACAAATACAGACAAAGCATTTGAATGATGTTACTTTTAACATGTTTATGTCTACAGTGCCCTACAAATTAAAGCATCACACAATGGTGTACACCACCAAAATATTAGCATTAACACAAGGGTCATGGGGTTAGAGAAAGAAAAAAAAAAAGTGTGATGAAAAGAAATATTAAAACAAACTGTTGTTGAAAATGAAGTTAAAAGAGCAATTGTAAAACTTTAAAAATTCTATCAACAGAGAAAATAGGCTTTGTTCCTAATTAAAGGTGTAATGTGTGTGGGCCACACTAGACTTAGTTTGGGAATAAGCATATATGTTTGTGTGTAACATATTTTTATACTGTGACATGTTGTACATTTTTGTATGTTCATAGATGTGTGTGTAAAAATGAAATTATATTGCGATTGGTTTTGTACTTTTGTATGCCGGACTGGAATTACTTTTGTAGCAGCTGAAGCGACTGCTAAGAAGCATGCCACTCCTAGGAAGTGGCCTGGCAGCACAGTATGCTTTTGAATGCCAGGGATTGCTGCCCTTGATACCTAGGTCTGCATTGTGTATTTATATGTTTGTACATTTTCGGACACGCAAACAGTTAGGCTATGTTCACACGGCATAAATTTTGCAATTACGGGGGGGATTTTCGGGGGCCCCCCGGGCGGGGCGGGGGGGGGGTGGTGGGGCACACAGTCTGCTGGCCCCATAGACATGTCACATTTTCCCTCAGGGGTGTATAGCACAAAAACGGGGGGGGGGGGGGGGGGGGGGGGCGAAATTTCCTTTTTTTTCCTATATGAGCTGGGGATTCCCGTAATACTGGGGCGCTTTTTCGCCCTTTTTGGGCACTTTGGGCGAAATAAAAACCCCGAAAGGGCCCCCCAATCTAAGCCGGGGTAAAAACAACCCCTTAGGGTTTTTTCCCCAGGGCAAAAAACCAAAAATCCCGGCAAAACTTCCAAAACCAGAAATTTTTGTTGTTTTTTGGCTGCAAGGAGAGGGGCTTTTGTCTGCGGAAATGAAGATTCAACGTCCCCCTTCGAAACCCAAATGTTCTCCCGAAAACTGGGCGGAAGAAATTAACATTTTTCTAAGTTTTTGTTCGGTGTCAAAAACGGTCCAGCGGAAAAATCCGTTCGGGTGGGGCCGGCCAAACCTGGGGGGCCTTTAAACTATTACCCACTTAAGCTCTTACTATAATCCCCCCTTTCCAATTTATTTTTGGCCTCCCCATCCTATCTACGTAGGTAAGTAGGCAGACAAGACCACAGGTAGGTAGGCAGCCCAGGCCACAAGAGAAAAATGGACAGGGGAACCCCAATGCTTTTCCCAAATTTAAAACCGGGTAGACCCCAAGGCATCAAGGGAGTGTCCTAACGGCATAAAAATTCCCACAAAATTTCTTTCTGCTTGCACTGGGTTTTCCCCCATCAAAAGGCCCAGGCTGATGGTCATCAGGGGAACAGGGAAAGGGGAGTTATTTTTTTTTTTTTCACAAATGGGGGGGGGGTGAGCTACCTACTTGTAGCCTAGCCTGCCACAAAACCTCCCGGGGGCCCTTTTGTCTACTTCCCTCCCCTTCCCTTTGGGGGGCCCATGCCTTACCTGCCTGCCTTCCCCGGGACCCCTTCCCGGGGCTACCTTTTTGGGGGCCCTTTCTGACTACATCCCTTTTTTTCCCCGGGGGGCCACCCGCTTAACCCCTACCTGGGGGGGGCTTCGGGCCCTTTTTGCGGTAAAAAGGGGAACGCTATAGGGGCTACAACGCAGACAGTCAGAGAAAGCAAGTTAAATGCTTGGCTGCATAGCAAGAGGTATAACAAGCAGAACAAGACATGGTGTTTCTACTGTATAGGGGCTTAGGGGAGCCATAAACTTTAAATTTTGTCCAGTTTTTGGAGACCTACCCACATAAAGGGCATTTTACAAAACAGAATGGATCCAAAGACAAGCTACAAAAATGGTGGAAGGTTTAAAGTACAACACTTATAAGGAGCGTTCCAACCTAAACTTTTAAAAGTTTTAGATAGGATATATGTGGGTCTTGGTAAGGTGCCTATGAAAAGGTCAGCTGTGAAACAACTCTATTCTATTCTATGGGGGTTCACAGCACAGGAAATAGGTGCGTTTGTCTGTACTTAGGGGCTTCCCTAGAAAAAGAATTGGGGGAGTCCCTTGGCGACCAACTGTCTGTTCTTAGCTAACACTTTTGGAGATGCATTCCCAAGACCAGGTACCTTTCAAACTTTGATTGTATGTTGTACTGATATGCCATAAAGGTGCAAGGTGAAAATACAGATTTAAATTTTTTTAAACAAGAACAGAGGGGCATAGTTTGACATTAGTTGGGGGAAAGCTCAGAAGTAATGTCAGAAAAGATCACCTTACTAAAGAAAAGTTTTTGTGCAAAAATTTAAAAGCATTTTTTTTTCCCTGTAAAACCCGAGACACTGGAGTACGCAAAATTCACTTTTCGAATGAGAAAAGTGCTGAATTTTCCCAATTTAAAAAATGAAAATTAAAACATTGTGGTAACAGACTTGTTTAAAAAAAAAAAAAAAAAAATTTGTTCATTTTTCCCCAAACCCAAAAGGGAAAAAAAAAAAGTGTAAACTGAAATTTGTTCTTTAGATTTTTTTTTTTCTGTTTGATCACTAAAAAATTTTTTTTTGTGTAACCCCCAATTTTTTGAGAACGGGGGGTTTCACTTTTGTGGCCCTGGGAGTCAACAACATATGGGCACCGGAAAAAAGGACTCCCCGCCCAAGCAGACTGCACCACATTCCACAGTTTATTTTCATTTTTATGTTTTTGCATGAAAAAGCTCACAAATCGGATTGAGGATCGGGGATTGGGCTGGTCCCTTCATAACATCAATCTTGTTGTTATGGAACCAGGATGTTGCCTACTTGCTGGTGTGTTTAGGATCCTCGCCCTATTGAAACACCCATTTCAAGGGCATGACCTCTTCCAGTATTTTTATATATTCATGCTGGTTCACAACATCTGGTATGCGATAAATTGACCCAACTCCAGAGTATGAGAAACCTACCCAAACCATCCTGCTTGTACCACATGTTTTACAGAGTTTACAGCGTACTGTGACTTAAATTCAGTTTGTATGGGTAATTTGATAAATGGTCTGCAGCCTTTGGACCCAATAAGAACAATTTTGCTCTGATCTGTCCATAGAATGTTGCGTGACTTCTCTTTCAGCCAGTCAACGTGTTCTTTGGCAAACTGTAACCTTTTCAAGACATGTATTTTTTTTAGCAAAGGTAATTTACGAGGATTTCTAGCAAATAGTTTGACTTCACATAGGCACCTTCTGATTGCTGCAGTCCTCACAGATAACTGAAGATCTTTTTTGATTTCATTGGATACTTCTTTGCCATTCTATGATGTAGTCAGATGGTAGTATTCCTTTTCCTTCCTTGTGTTTCTGGTTTTTTATGCCATTTTAAAGCATTGCTGATCTTTTTATCTGAGTAGCCAATTATTTTCTGCACTTCTTGTTTTGTCTTGCCCTCTCCAATTAACTTCTTGATCAAAGTTCTTTCTCCTTTGTGTGACAGAGCGACTGCTGGTAGTCGCATGATCCTGCCACTAGAGGGTCTACAGCCGAAGACCTTCTGTAGATGCGCCACCGAGGAATTGGGCTCGGTGGGGAAAAGCCACCTATTTTGTGTCCGTGTTATATTACGGACACTTACGGTAGCGGCTATAGTAGCTGCAAGGCAGCTAGGTATGGGGTGGCTTTTCCAGAACAGCTATAGTGTCGGGTGGGTGGCTGTCCCCGCATTCCAGGTCCCTGGGTTCCAGCCGAGATATTGGAGATCTCTGGAGGCCTATAAAAGCCTAGTACTCCAGGTGATCGGGGGGCGTGGTTGCTGCATGGCAGTGTGGAGCAGCAGAGCTGAGGAGAGAGCTCTGGCCCCCAGAGGCTGAAGGTAGCCAATACGGTACAGTAAGCAAACTGTTATGGTTGTGGTGCTGGACAATAGGGACAGACCACAGATAGAGAGGACCTCTATGTAAGTTAGTGGCTAGACGGCCGAGATGTTATGTTTATGGTTTGGTTTCTATGAATGCTGTACCTGTACCCACTGCTGGGTGAAATAAAGCTGGCTAAGGCCAGATAAAAGAGAAGACGTGTCAGAGTGCCGTTTAGGAGTGTACCAATACCGTTCTACCAAGGACGGCGGTCCAAACGTCAAGTGAGAATCCCCAGGACGGGCCAAGATGGTGTCCCAGAGCTGAGAGGCAGCTTACATTTGGTACAATATCGGGAAGGACACATTGTACTCCCTGAGAATGGACTAAAACACGCAGATATAACATTGGCTTTCCTCCTACATTAAATAAAGGATATAATTGATACCTGTTTCTTCACGGAATGAATGACCTCACTAATTGAAGTCTACACTACTATTTATTTTAACGTCCCCCTTTCATTAAATGAGTCAGTTACACCAAGTTAGCAGTATGCATGTCATGACTGTTGATTTCCTTGGTTGCCCATTACTTGGCTACACCTATCAATGAATTTTTGGCCATGCTGTATTATGTTTTCACACAAAAACAATAATTGAACATGTTAGGCTGCTATTTTGCACATAACTGTACTTAAGCAGATGTGTTTGCAAAATTAAACAGTAAGTTAATGTAAACCTGCCCTGTATAAATGTATTTATCTTAAGATAAAAATAGAAAGTAAATAATGTGAGGGTAGACTAGATAGACCATGTGGCCATTTATTGCCGCTTTGTATGTAAAATCAAAAAGAGGATTGAATCCAATTAGAATAATGCAAAAAGCCTTTTCAAAAATATCTCTACCCAAAAAAACCTGTTTCAGATCATCTCAAATAAATTCATGTATGAGACCCAAGTGATAGCAAAGAAAAATATTGCATTAAACATAACGTGCATCAAAGATAATGTCAAGACAGTATGAAATATGCCCTAACTTGACACGACAGTGAGCACGCCACAAAGTTTTTTCATTGTGACACATGCTTCTTTGATATACAAAATGGAATTTTAGAATTACAAGATTTCTGATTATATAACAAACCATTATATTTTAGCAATATATAGTTAAGTTGTGTTAAATTAGTTTTCCCATCTGGCTGCTTTCACTCTCCATAGCCTCTTCAGACTCACTTCCTGTTTAGGCTGTGGGCGGTTCTACAGCAGTGACTGACATTTCAGCTCTGCTAGCTCCTATTCTTAGCTGAGCCTGTTATTGATAGAGGGGTTGCAAAAAACAATGACTGTAAGGTAGGATGTCTGGCTATAGTAGAATGTCTGGCTATAGATGTGAGCTAGCAGAGTTTTATTTGTCATGAGAGGAAGCTTCCAATGAGAGAGGAAAACGTACATGTTGCCAAGACACAATGTTAGCTGGTCGATATACACTCACCGGCCACTTTATTAGGTACACCTGTCCAAATGCTCGTTAACACTTAATTTCTAATCAGCCAATCACATGGCGGCAACTCAGTGCATTAGGCATGTAGACATGGTCAAGACAATCTCCTGCAGTTCAACCGAGCATCAGTATGGGGAAGAAAGGTGATTTGAGTGCCTTTGAACGTGGCATGGTTGTTGGTGCCAGAAGGGCTGGTCTGAGTATTTCAGAAACTGCTGATCTCCTGGGATTTTCACGCACAACCATCTCTAGGGTTTACAGAGAATGGTCCAAAAAAGAAAAAACATCCAGTGAGCGGCAGTCCTGCGGGCGGAAATGCCTTGTTGATGCCAGAGGTCAAAGGAGAATGGGCAGACTGGTTCGAGCGGATAGAAAGGCAACAGTGACTCAAATAGCCACCCGTTACAACCAAGGTAGGCAGAAGAGCATCTCTGAACGCACAGTACGGCGAACGTTGAGGCGGATGGGCTACAGCAGCAGAAGACCAACACCGGGTGCCACTCCTTTCAGCTAAGAACAGGAAACTGAGGCTCCAATTTGCCCAAGCTCATCGAAATTGGACAGTAGAAGATTGGAAAAACGTTGCCTGGTCGATGAGTCTCGATTTCTGCTGCGACATTCGGATGGTAGGGTCAGAATTTGGCGTCAACAACATGAAAGCATGGATCCATCCTGCCTTGTATCAACGGTTCAGGCTGGTGGTGGTGGTGTCATGGTGTGAGGAATATTTTCTGGCACTCTTTGGGCCCCTTGGTACCAATTGAGCATCGTTGCAACACCTTGTGGAATCTATGCCACGAAGAATTGAGGCAGTTCTGAAGGCAAAAGGGGGTCCAACCTGTTACTAGCATGGTGTACCTAATAAAGTGGCCGGTGAGTGTAAATACACAGTTGTGTGCTATGCAGATCTGACAGGATGGTACAAGGATTCTCTCTGGTTTAAAAGGTTAAAGTTTTTTCAGTAGAAAGAATAAGAACAGAGTATGAGAATAAAGCTCCATTCTGTTGATAAGATGCCGCAGGGAATTGGTAATGCCAAGCTGACAGATTCAATAATCCATTTCTAGGATGAAAAGCAAGAAACAGTGGTTTTTACTAAAGTTTTTAGTGACGTATATACTGAAACTGACATATCACAAATGGCCACAGGTCCTATTTAATTTCTTGGTGGTTATTATTCTGCTAATTCTTTCTAAAGCAGATTATTGCATATAATGCAGAAGTAAAGTGGATTCAGAAGTTGCAGCTCATACTTACATAAATGGATTAGTATAATCATCGTCAGAGTAATTCGTGTACTGTACTTCATAGGTTACAAAAGGAGGATTTTCAGGAGCTGGAAGCCATGTGAGAAAGAGACTGAAGTTCCTGGACTCTATTGTTACATTCAAAGGTTTTTGGAGTTGTCCTAAAGCAATAAAAGTCATAGCATTAAAGCAGAATAATAAAAAAAATGCACCAAAACAGTTTCCCTGTCATGGCAAGATTGAAAAGATTTTTATACATATATATTTTATCTGAAAACAAACGTGTTTTCCCAGTACCATTTGCAGCTATTTTTACAACGTATTTATTTGACTTTGGTGGCAGCAGTTTATGAAAAAAACAAGACAAGGCAGATTTACTATGGTAATTATGGCAGAATTCTGGCCCAAATTTTACCACTAACAGAAGGAATAAACTTATACTAGACAGTCTTAACCTGAGCCCTGTGTGAAAAATGTGCCAGATTTCATGATGGTGATATACTGTCTAATCTAAGTTCACACAGTATTAATACTCTATTCCAAAGTTTTAGGTTTCTGTTAAAGCATATAATTGAGCTCCATGCACACTGTTGGAAAAGTGGTTTATCACTTTTGGCAGCAAAAATAATGCAGAATAATGTAGATGGATGCAGATAGGCCCCATTATTACTCTGTGAAATCTTCCTGATTTTGCTTGTATCCATTGTACAGTGGTTCTGGCACAGTATTATTACTACAACCTCCAGCACAGCTAATCAGACTTGCAAGTACAGACACAACTTGTTTTTCCCTTCCTTTATAGTCTGCCTATTTGTCTCGGGAATGTTACTGCTACACTCATACTGCTGTTCCTTATATACTTATACCTAATATTGCACAAGAGACCCAATGCCTATATAATATCCTTTAAGCACTTGGGGAGTTGGAGGGGGCGACATGAAATATGTGTTTTTATTCTGGATGGATCACACTCAGAGGATTATTTCATGAAACGTTATTACATTAGGTGTTAGCTGCCATTACACATGTGTATGATCAGGTCCATGATCACTAAACCAAAAACTTGCTATGTCATTGTAGTACACAAGTAGTGAGACTCCTGGAGGCTACACAGCATATGACATTGCTACAATATGCACTTGTATGTCAGGTATTCACCTTACACGTAAGTAACAGCTGTAGGAAATTAGCTATAAAAAATGGTTAGACATGCAATTTTAGTTAATTAGTGAAAAAAGTAGAGATACGTTTTTAAAATACCTTAAAGGGGTTGTCTCGCTACAATGATTGGGTTTTAATTTAAAGATCTTTAAAAAACAAGCAGCTTTGCAATATATGTTCATTACAAATGTCCTACTGATTTTGAGCTAGCCCTGTTAGTATTACTACATCAGCTTCTCAGATCTCTATAGTAGCCGACCTGTTGATCCTTATCTTACTGGCTGTCAGGTCTGAATGACTCATCACCTTTGAAGACAGGGTCGAGCAGAGAGCCCCTCCCGCACAGAATGCTTCTGTAGTGGAGGGGGGAGGGGGAGGAGGACTCTGGCATCTGTGTCCATGCTGCTTGGATTAACCCTGTGTGTCCCTGCTTCCTCCTGCTCTCTACACAGATAGATGTGACAGCAGTGACCCTGTCTGTTACTATAATCATGATATGTCTTTGGAACTGTGACTATACTAATATTATACAGATCAGGGGGCATGTGAATACTTTATGTTCTCCTGTATTAGTGACACATCCTGAGTATAGTAACACTGCCCTTGTTGTTGCTGGAGATGTGGAGACTTGTAAGCTAAGCAGGGGATATAGGAACACATGCATCCCCTCTGCTCTATTAGCACACAGCTTCATATTCCTCTCTACACTCCTAGATCAGCCCTCTCCTGCAACAGACCTAGGCAGGCACACACAGGGTGAACTCTGAGAGCAAACCCCCTCCCCCCCCCCTGTATAGAAGTTACGTAGCTGCCTGTGTGCTGATGGGAGGGGGGGAGAGGGAGCAGAACAGACAGACCAAGAAACACGCCCCTCAGTTCAACTTACCAGGGACACTGACAGGCTGAAAGCTCGTAATGAGACAACTCCTTTAATCATCAAGCCACATGCCCCATTTTGATAAAACCAAAATATTTTTACAAGAAATTTTAAATAACTGGAAGTGCAGTGAATCAACTGGATACAAGATTTGTTCTTTGTGACTGAACAGTCTAACTATCAGGCTTATTTGTATGGTTGTGTGTGTTAAATATCCCTAGAGTTGTACTCCGGTTCATTGAAAGATAAACCTCTTTTTTCCTGCTCAACAGGAAAGCTGCTGATTGGTTGCCCATTTTCATGCAGGCTACTGATTGTTCACCCAAAATTTTGGTTTGGCCAGAGCAACCTGACCCAAATCTGAAGCACAACACAGATATGAAAATTGATATTTAGACTGTCTGGTAGTTTGCCATGATGTAACAAGGCTGTTCCAAATTGGGGGAAAAAAAATCTAAATTTAAAAATTACATAAAAATAAAGTCTAGCCAAGGCAAAAAAAAAAAAATAGAATAATGCAGCACAACAAGTGGTATAGCATTTAAATCTGCATGTACTAAGAAACAGGAAAATGTGACTGGTCAGGAAGGGGGTTTAATGACTAAGTTGTTGTACGAGGGAAAAAAAATAAAATTTGCCTGTATTTACGAACAAGAATGGAACTAGACTACATGGATGGAGTTACTGTTACACAATTGAAGCAATAGTAGCCACAAATATTATAATTAGATAAGAAAGAAATAACACTTAAGATGGATAACGGAAGTGAAAGAGAAATAAGGACAGCAAGAAGGAGAAAAAAAAAAAGACTTTACAAAGACATTTTACGTTACTTAAACAATTCATAAACACATAGAAAAAAACCCCTTTAATTTGGAACTAAATATCGCAATCATTTAACCCCTTCAGCACAAGGAATACATACTTTGCTACGGTTACTACTTTCTATTAAAACACTTGGATTGTTTTTTTCTATATCTTGCTGAGGCAGATATTACTTTGTCTTTTGAATAGATTATGTTTGTACCATTGTAGTTAATGGTCACTATAACAACACACCACAAAATACAAAATCACGTGCCGATATGGGTGCATATAAGGACGTCATAGTATACCATTTTAATCTAATGCAAACAATCCTATTGTGTTGACAGATTAGTGTCGTTTCATCTCTTCAAAGTAAGACTTCAATTTCTCACAATACATTATAACACCATGCAAGCAACACCCACCTGCCACCCAGCCTGACTCCCATGACCTGACAAAGAATAATGAAATCATGTCCCCTCCCCACCCCAAAATCTGTCATCTCACGCCACAGACTTTAGGATATGTTGAACCAAGAGGCATGGAAAGGAAGGCCAAACCTGTAAGGCCCTATGCATACAACACACAGAAAGAACCCAAAGTGTATCAGCGCAGAAATCTATAGGGACTTCTGTTGCCAATTTCCATGTTGTGTGGAAGATATTGCAATGAATTTTAAATGTGGATCAGCCCATTCAATGGAGCTAATCTGTGTCCTGCCTAGCATTGTGGTTGCCATAAGTGTTATGTCACTTTTTTTCTACTCTGCATTGAAAAATATAAGCCATATAAACTACTGCGCCGATTTCTCGCAATAGTGAGTACACGCCTCACATTTTTGTAAATATTGTATTATATTTATTCATGGGACAACTCTGAATGTATGACACTGATACAATGTAAAGTAGTCAGCGTACAGTTTTAACTTTAGTGTGCCTTAAAATAACTCAACACACAGCCATCAACAGGGCTGGGACAAGGTATTCTGGTGCCCTAGACGAACAAGGAATATAGGGCCCCCAAATGGAAAATTCAGCCCACTTAATAGCTTTGTGCCCCCCTTTTTTTGCCTGGGATGAAGTAGCACCCTAGGCAGTTGCCTACCTTCACCTACTCATCGTTCTGGCCATGATCATCAATGTCTAAACTGCTGGCTACAAGAGGGAGTACACCCCTAAGTGAAAATGGACAAATTGTGCCCAAAGTGTCAATATGTTGTGTGTCCATCATTATTTTCCAGCACTGTCTTAACTCTCTTGGGTATGGAGTTCACTAGAGCTTCACAGGTTGTCACTGGACTCCTCTTCTACTCCTCCATTACATCACAACGCTGGTGGATGTTACAGACCTTGTGCTCCTACACCTTCCACTTGAGGATGCCCCATAGATGCTCAGTAGGGTTCAGGTCTGGAGACTTGTTTGGGCCAGTACATTTATTACCCTTTCTGGTCAAGCGGCTTTGCTTGCTCCCTTTCAGGTGTGTTTGGGGTCGCTTTAATGTCGGATTACTCCTCTGCGGCTCAGTTTCCTGAGGGAGGGGATCATGCGCTGCTTCAGTATGTTACATTACATGTTTGGCCTTCATGGTTCCCTCAATGAACTGTAGCTCCCCACAGCTGGCAGCACTCGTGCAGCACCAAACCATAACACTCCCACGATCATGCTTGACTGTAGGCAAGACACATTTGTCTTTGTACTGCTCACCTGGTTGCCGCCACACACGATTGAAACCATCTGAACCAAATAAGTTTATCTTGGTCTCATTAGGATATGGTTCCAGTAATCCTTGGCTTTAGTCTGCTTTTTTCAGCAAACTAATTATGGACTTTCTTGTGCATCATCTTTAGAAGAGGCTTCCTTCTAGGACAACAGCCATGAGGACCAATTTGATGCATAGATGTGTCTGTATATCATAGCTGGACATGCTGACCCCCCACCCTTTAAACACCCTTTGTCAGAGATGCTGGGCAGCACTCAGTCTATCTTTGAATCGACAAGTTTTGGTATGACGCAGAGAGGGAGCACGTGAACTTCAACATCTATGGTTGACACATGGAGAAATCCTGTTAATAATGGAACTTGTGTTGTTAAACTTCTGCATGATCCTGCCCACCGTGTGCCAACTCAGTTCCAGGGTGTTGGCAATCTTCGTATAGCCTACCTAGGCCATCTTAAAGTAAAGAGAAACAATTCTTTTTTTCAGATTCTCATAGAGTTCTTTGCCATAAGGCCCCATGTTGAACTTCCATGAGAAAGTGTGAGAGCGATAGCGCCAAATTTAACACACCTGCTCTTCAATCACACCTGAGACCTTGTAACACTAACGTGTCTAATGACACCGTGGAGAGAAAATGGCAAATAGGGAAAATTCTCTATTTTCACTTTGGGTTGTACTCGCTTTTGGAATCCCAGTATTTCAAGGTAAATTCAGTATAAATGTGATAGCTGAAATGAGGCTAAACAGCACTCAATCTTAAAATGTATGTTTTTTTTTCCAGCCAAGTATCAATCTAGTTGTCAAGGCTTCCATGTGGTAACAGTCTAACAGTGAAAGTAATGCTATCATATATCATCACAAGTACCAAGGTGAAAAAAAATGACTAACCACTGGTACAGAGGGAGAGAGAACCCTGCCTGCAATTCCTTACAGACCTACAAGGAGGAGAAAAGAGATGAAAGGGTGAGGTGACATGGAACATGTTTTTCCTTGAGTAGTGCTGCGGGTTATTGTAGGTTTATAGGCGATCCTGTAAGATGGGTTTTCAGGTTGTTATAAAGTTTTGAGGGTGGAGGAGAGTTTGGAAGCATGGGGGCCAGAAAGTTATAAAGTGGGGGTAAGCACAGGATAAGTCCAAGGACACGGTATATGTATTAGAACTGACAAGAGGAGATTAGAAGAGAAATGAAGGTGCTGTGAGGAGTGGAGATTCGTGATTGATGGATCTAGAGATTATGGCAAGAAGTAAGGAGGGTAGAGTTATGAAAGAAGACTTGTAGGTCATGTATTAGTAGCTTGAACTGATTGGTGCCTGGGCAATGGGTAGCCAGTGAAGGGGATTGGCAGAGGGGAGAGGCAGAGGAGTAGCGAGGATATGAGGGTGAATAAGACGGGCAAGCCAGAGATGAGTTATGGTTTGGAAGGGGAGCAAGAATTGCCAGAACGGGAAGGTTGGGCAGAGAAGGATGTTGCAGTAGTCTAGGGCGGTAGATGTCGAGGGCGTGGACTAGCAGTTTTGTAGTATACGAATTTAATGAATGAGTGATCAAGAGATATTTTTCAAGAGGAGCTGCAGGCAGAGGTAAGTGGTTAGGATATGTGTTTGAAGCAGAGTCAAAGGTTATCTGCAGGCAGCAGACTTGCAGAACTGTTGAGAGTGTAGAGTCAATGCCTGATAGAGAGAGATCAGGTGGTGGTGGTGGGGGGAGGGGGTTAGATGGCATTGTGGAAAGATGATGAATTCAGTTTTCTCCACATTGGGATCGGTAGAACATAGAGATAACATCTGGTGTCGGCTGATGTAAAAGTTGGGTGTTGTCAACATACAAGCGTACTGAAAGCTGTGTGATGCTATGAGATCTAATCTTTGCAGTTGAGAAAAACCCTATATAAGCAAATAAAAGTATAAAAAACCAAACAACTGTGCTGCACAATTAGTTAGTTTAAAAATATTAGATCATTCTTGCTGTTACAGCAAACAAGTATTGTGCCCCTGAACTAGAAGTTTGCAAACTTTAAATGGGTTTACTCGATCGTGGCTCGTTTGACACAGTCTAATCTTCCAGCCAGTTCATCATACAATTCAGTTCAGGCTGTGGGCGGTCTACCGAGTGACGACATTTCAGCTCTGTTATTCCAGCTGAACTAGGTAGATCAACATTGGTGGTGGAGGGGTTTTTAAAATTGCAGGTAAACAGGCTACAGAGCCTCTAAATGGTTCAAGTTTGTCAGTAAGAAAGAAAAACAAGCTCCTGTGGCTGCTGATAAGACACACCAGGAGTGACGTCACTAGCTCTATGAGGAAATGATAGAGCGCGGGGTGGGGTGGCCTACAACCTAGGAAACCTTTTGTAAAAAAGTCTTGAGGTAAGAACTGCTCTAAAGAACGTTATAAAGAAGCAAAATTAGAACATGCGAGTGTTTTGGTATAAGTAGTCGTTATGTTTAGCATTTTCCCACTGTTTAAAGCTAATCAATGTAGTTGAAATACCGCGTTTAAGAAATTCATGTGCTCTACCACATTGTTTTTCAAATTTCACACTTATCACCCCATAAATTTTCCAAGGTCTCCTAATAACACAACCATCACCAAGGTCACTTGTGGCCAACCACCTATGAGAAAAAAACCAGAAATTTAGACTTGATTCAAAATAACATTCAAAGCAAAAATGAGGCAGGAAAGGCTACAACATCCCCAAACCCTCTGGTAATTTTACTTATAATGGATATGACAAACTGTCAGGCGAATAAAAGAATGACCGGAGAACTTACAAATCCAAGTCAATGTCCCATGATGTAAACTTAATATCATCGGATTATAGGAAAATAAAAGAGCCTTCCATAACCATTGATTTGAAAAAAATAGTTTTGTTAAAAAGGGTAGATGAATTTACTGAGTACCGAATCAAAATAGTGGACAAAAGAAACCCAGGAAGTTCGTATCAAGTATTTTAGCAATGTGGGGTCCACTTACTAGTATATTATCGTGAATGGCATTATCATACTCCAACAGAAAATCCTTTTTTGTATTTCTATTGTCTATCAGCACAGGGGATGTTTTTTGTTATTGATCACCTTCCCGTTTTGATGATTTAGCTGTCGTGATGTGCATTAACGCTGTGAGGTTTCACACTTTCCTGTAAACACATTCTAATAGGAGCATTTATTTTTCTGAAATCTGCCGTTTTTTTCCAACACTTCAGAGAAGGGCCTGAGGGCAGGGGCGTAACTACCGGGGTAGCAGGGGTAGCAGTTGCTATGGGGCCCCTGCGCGTAGGGGGGCCCCGGGGCAGCTGCTACCGCGTCCGCTACCCCGGTAATCCCGCTACTTTGGGCCACGCTGGCAGTGAACTTAACAGTATCACTGCGGCGGGCGGGAGCTGCGGGGCCCAGCGCATACTCCCCTCTGAACGCTCCGGGCCCCCCGGCCCCGAGCGTTCAGAGGCAGCGGCTGGGCTAGGAGCTAGCAGAACGGAGCACTGATCGCTCCGCTCTGCTACTTCCCCAGCCGCGCTCTGTGGTCACGTGGGCGCGCGGCGGTGACGTCACAATAACCCGCGCTGAGCGCAGAGGCCGCAAGGTATAGCCGCAGAACAGAGAGCGACGCACATTGGGATCTGTAGGAACCGAGGTAAGTAAGTGATGTATCTTATTTATACCGAACCCCATATGCCCTGCCTAAAGCCCTCCATATGCCTGCCTATATCCCGACATATGCCTGCCTATACCGCCATGATGCCGTGCCTATACCCCCATATTGCCTGCCTATAGCCCCCATAAAGCCCTGCCTATAACCCCCCCATATGCCTACCTAAACCCCCCCATATGCCTGCCTATACCCCCCCCATCTGCCTGCCTATACCCCCCATATGCCTGCCTATAAAACCCCCCATATGCCTGCCTATACCCCCAAATGCTGCCTATAAGAACCCCCCATATGCCTGCCTAAACCCCCATATGCTGCCTTACCCCCCATATGCCTGCCTATAAACCCCCCCATATCTACAGCCTGCCTTAACCCCCCCGTATGCCTGCCTTGACCCCCCATAAGCCTGCCCTATAAACCCCCTAACTGCTGCTTAATACCCCCCATAAGCCTGCCTATACCCCCCCCAATGCAAGCCTATAACCGCCCCCAAAAGCCGTGCTAATACCCCCCCATGATGCCTGCCTATATACCCCCCCATAAGCCTGCCAATACCCCCCATACTGCCTGTCTATACCCCCCCATATGCCTGCCTATAACCCCCCATATGCCTGCCTATACCCCCTCTCATATGCCTGCCTATACCCCCATTTGGCTGCCTATTACCCCTCATATGCCTGCCTAATATCCCCCATCTGCTGCCTATACACACCCATAAGATGCCTGCCTATAACCCCCATATGCTCCTATAACCCCCCATGCTGCCTCCATACCCCCCATATGCTGCCAATACCCCCCAATGACTGCCTATACCCCCTCATATAGCCTCTGCCTAATACCCCCCATAAGCCATGCTTAATCACCCCCTATCTGCCTGCCGATAGCCCCCCCATGATGCCTGCTTTATACCCCCATATGCCTGCCTATACCCCCATATTGGCCTGCCTATACCCCCCATATTATGCCTGCTTAATATACCCCCATTTGCCTGCCCTATACCCCCCATATGCCTGCCAATAACCCCATATGCCTGCCTATAACCCCCATATGAC
Organism: Phyllomedusa bahiana; assembly: GCA_025379985.1. Lineage (NCBI taxonomy): Eukaryota > Metazoa > Chordata > Amphibia > Anura > Hylidae > Phyllomedusa > Phyllomedusa bahiana. Next base: position 17,888 of record JAODAL010038528.1, read on the forward strand.
TGGCTTATACCCCCCATATGCCTGCCCTATAACCCCCCATATGCCTGCTTATACCCATATGCCTGCTATACCCCCATAGCCTGCCTATAACCCCCCCATAAGCCCTGCCTATACCCCCCCATCATTCCTGCCTATATCCCCATATGCCTGCCTATACCCCCTCATATGCCTGCCTATACCCCCTCATATGCCTGGCTATACGCCCCCATATGCCTGCCTATACCCCCACCATATGCCTGCCCATACCCCCATATGCCTGCCTATACCACCCATATGTCTGCCTATACCCCCATATGCCTGACTATACCCCCTCATATGCCTGCCTATACCCCCATATGCCTGCCTATAACCCCTCATATGCCTGCCTATACACCCCCATATGCCTGCTTATACCCCCCACATATGCCTGCCTATACCCCCTCATATGCCTGCCTATACCCCCAAAGGCAGCCCAAACCCCCCCAAATGCCTGCCTAAACCCCCATAGGCCTGCCTATACCCCCCCATCTGCCTGCCTATATCCCCCCCTAAGCCTGCCTATACCCCCCATATGCCTGCCTATACCCCCCATAAATGCCTGCCAATAACACCCCCTGAAAAGCCTGCCTTGCCCAATACAGCCCCCTATATGCCTGCTAAAACGCCCCCCAGATGCCTGCCTATACGCCCCATAAGCCTGGCCATACAGCCCCCCCAAATTGCCTGCCTATACACCCCCATATGCCTGCCTATACAGAGCCCCCATATGCCTGCCTAAACAGCCCCATATGCCCCCTATACAGTCCCCCCTATTCCTGCCGTAAACCCCCACATGCCTGCCGTATACCCCCACAATCCTGCCTGTCTACTTATATGGTGCCCCTTTAGCTACCTAAACCCTACCTTTATGGCCCCTATAGCACACCTAACACCTGTCTACCTGTATGGCTCCCCTATAGCACTAAACCCAGTCCTACCGATATATGGGTTCCCAAATAGCCATGAGTGGCAGGTGCTAGAAAAAGTCCCAGGATATCTAAGATATTTGGTTCTAAGTCTGCAGGACAAGAGGTCGGAGAAGTCATCCGTGATGGCTGACTGACCGGATGCAGAACCAAAGAGAAAAGTCCAATGACTCGTCAGAGAAAACTCACCTGTGAATCCACAAGATAGTACACTGCACTGTGTAATCACTTATATGTCTGCACAGGGCTGCTTACACTGGCAATCTACCACAAAATGGTCACTGTAATGGTGGTAATATACAGTCCTGCCGAGCCAGTGACACGTGCTGTCTACCACTATGAAGGTCCACTGTAAGGAGTAATATACAGGTCCCCTGCAGAGCCAGTGTACACTGTGTCTTAACCACTATATGGTCACTGTAATGGTGTATTATATACAGTCTGCAGAGCCTGTGTACACTGGTGTTCTACCACTATAAGGTCACTGTATGGAGGTAATATACAGTCCTGCAGAGCCTGTGTAATTATCACTGATTAAATACCACTATATGGTCACAATATTAAATATAATTATTATATATTATTAGACAGTCTTGATTTTTGTGTACTGATCAGTATTATTGAAGGGTATTATTCAGGCAACTATAGGTGGTAATTTTGTGTTTGTGTCTGGTGTATAAATCATGTCCATATTAATATATGTTTAATGTAATGTTGGTCTATGGTATGTGGGATTTGTATGATAGCAGTATAAGATGGAGATATTTATTGTGAGGTAATTTTTCCCCATGATAATAACTACAAATTTAACGCATGTCCTGTACAAGGTCGTTGGCCAGGGAGTGAGTCGAAGAGTGGGGGGGGGCCCCATCCAAAAGTTTGCTTTGGGGCCCTGGCTTCTCTAGTTACGCCCCTGCCTGAGGGAGTATGAAAAAGGGTAATTGGTCCATCATCAATTATGTCGCCCAGTGCAGCTTGTATAGAATGACAGCTTTAATGGTTGCCTTGTAGAAGGATTACTGCTTCATATAAATCTACTTCCATTTAGAAGATGAGTGCAGCTTAATTGCACAGTACATTCAAGTATTCTGAAAAGATATAGTTTATATACAGTTATATAAGAACAGTACATCTGTGTGAATAGATATCTGTGACTGGATCAGATTGTGGGTCAAGAATTCTTAGTACGATTAAAAAAAAGACAAGTGTCCACGCAAGTTACAAACCAATGTGGTGAAAAAAGGGGGATGAGGGAGGGAGACAAGGATGTTAAGCCCAGCCTCCCCACTGGTTTACTGCCCTGAAACCCACAAGCAAGAACCAATCTGCTCCAGTGGATACCCCATCACTGACCACGAGAAACCGACACCAGCCAGAGTCCATAAATTTTACATATCTACGTAAGCATTAATATTACTTTAGTTCCAGGTAGGTATCTAAGCCTTTCTTGACACTTTGCAACTGTTCCTGCTGTACCAGCTCCTCCAGGCGGCTATTCCCAGAGGTCACAGAGTTCTTTACAGTGAAAACGCTCTCTCTGAGATGGAATCCTTTTTTTCTCTAGCCGATAGGGAATGTCCGCCTTGGTCCTTTTGAGGGGCTTCCCTAGAAAACAATTTTCCCCCAACTATTTTGTAGGGAACATTTTTATATATTATATAAATTAATCATGGTCCCCCCGGAAGACCGTCTTTTCTCAAGACTAAATAAGTATCAATCTTTAACCTCTCCTCATAACTAAGATGCTCCTTTCCCCTTATAAGTTTGAGCGTTGTTTCTAGCGAAGTCTCCTGGAGGAAATTAGATAAATCTAAGGGTAAATGATTGTTAGGTGCATAAGAATGGTATGAGGCGAAAAGTTTCATAGCAGAGGTGCAGCAATCTTATAGAAGATAGTGGATGTAATAAGGGTAGATGATAATGGCAGGTCATTGGCTGAGCAAAGAACACAAGTGGTATAATGCTAAAAAAGGAATTATATTAATCAAAGCCTTTAAACCAGGGGTGGGCAATTCATTTTCCCATGGGGCCACATGAGAAATTGGAATTGTTTTAGAGGGCCACACACAACATAAAAAACCAAAACTATAGGGTGAATGGGGAAAAACTTGTTTTTGGGGTTTATTTTTATGGAAACTTACTATGTGATATTAATGACATATTTTGACGTATTTTGTGGGTCAGTAGAATTCCATCAATACCAGGTTTACAAAGAATATTTAATGTGTTTTACCAGTTTTTTCTTAGACCAATAACCTCTTTCTGTCAGCTGAGCTGTGTCAGGGATAAGTTCTTATAGGGTTAGTATTTTTATTCGTATAATTTTTTCATTTTAGAGTGTGTATCACTTTTCCACCCTTAATTTAAATTTCATAGCAAAAGTGAGGTGACTGACACAAAGACACAATTATGACATTTTTTTTATGGTGGTAACATTTAAAAATAATGTAGTTTTTAATCTTTTTTTTCCTGTCTCACCTGGGTATTTGTACAAGTGATCGCTAGTACAATATACTATGGTACTTGTGTACTGCAGTATATTGTCATTCAAGCGATTCCCTATTAAATCTTGCCTCTGGCCACAATTAGCGTGGGTAGGTAACTAGGTTAGGTAGGTAGCCCTTCAGTAGAGTAAACCATACATCCTGCAAAACTTTCTGTAAATGTAAAAAGTTGGACAGAAAGTTCTGCAGGAGGCAAACCAAACAGAAAGGTAAAGAGTTAAAGCAGCAAACTATGTGCCCCCCTCCTATGACTACAGTATAAGAAGTGAATGGTGTTTCCCCTCACCTGCTCCTGGAAGACAGATGGCAGGGACAGCCTCTGGGACACCTTGCCGCTAGCGTAGTTAACATCTCTTCCAGGGTCTCCAACAGAGCTCCAGTGTCACCTAACTGCACTTGGACCAGGTACCAGTGTAGGAAGAAGTGGTCGTCTTACCCTTGTTTTTTTCCTTTCGGCCCAGACCACCATGATGACTTCTTCCGATTATGACTCGTCTCTGCAGAATTTACCACGTACACATCCTAGAATCCTCACATTTTCAGCAGCTCTTTACTTATAGAAATATGTCCCCTCAGTTAGGTATCTCTATAGCTCAAAAAACACTAAAATTTTTGGGCCATATTCACAGCTCAATGGCTGGACTAGACTGAACCCAGTAGCAGGCAGCTCTAGCCTACACTACCGTTCAAAAATTTGGGGTCACTTAGAAATTTCCTTATTTTTGAAAGAAAAGCACTGTTTTTTTCAATGAAGCTAACATTAAATGAATCAGAAATACACACTATAAAATTGTTTAAAGTGGTAAATGACTATTCTAGCTGCAAACAATTGGTTGTTAATGCAATATCTTTCATAGGTTATAGAGGCCCATTTTCCAACAACCCTCAACTCCCAATGTTCTAATGGTACATTGTAATTGCTAACTATGTAAGAAGGCTATTGGATATTTTGAAAACCTTGAAAACCCCCGTGCAAGTATGTTAGCACAGCTGAAAACAGTTTTGTGATTACAGAAGCTATAAAACTGACCTTCCTTTGAGCTAGTTGAGAATCTGGAGCATTACATTTGTTGGTTTTGATTAAAATCGCAAAATGGCCAGAAAAAGAAAAACTTTTATGTAAAACTTGACAGTCTATTCTTGTGTTTAAAGATGAAGGCTATTTTCCCTGCAAGAAATTGCCAAGAAAACTGAAGATTTCCTACATCGGTGTGTACTACTCTCTCCAGAGGAGAGCACAAACAGGCTCTAACCAGAGTAGAAAGAGAAGTGGGAGGCCCCGCTGCACAACTGAGCAACAAGACAAGTACATTAGAGTCTCTAGTTTGAGAAATCGATGCCTCAAGGGCCTCAACTGGCAGCTTTATTAAATAGTACCCGCAAAATGCCAGTGTCAACGTCTACAGTGAAGAGGCGACTCCGGGATACTGGCCTTCAGGGCAGAGTGGCAAAAAAAGCCATATTTGAGACTGGCTAATAAAAGGAAAAGATTAATATAGGTAAAGGACACAGACATTGGACAGAGGAAAATTTGAAAAAGTGTTGTGGACAGACGAATCAAAGTTTTACGTGTTTTGATCACAGAGAAGAACATTTGGGAGACGCAGAACAACTGAAAAAATGCTGGAAGAGTGCCTGACGCCATCTGTCAAGCATGGAGGAGGTAATGTGATGGTCTGGGGCTGCTTTGGTGCTGGTAAAGTGGGAGATTTGTACAAGGTAAAAGAGATTTTGAATAAGGAAGACTATCACTTCATTTGCAATGCCCTGCCATACCCTGTGGACAGTGCTTGATTGGAGCCAACTTCAACCTGCAACAGGACATTGACTCAAAGCACCTCCAAATTATGCAAGAACTATTTAGGGAAGAAGCAGGCAGCTGGTATTCTATCTAAAATGGAGTGGCCAGCGCAGTCACCAAATCTCAACCCCCTTTTGAGCTGTTGTGGGAGCAGCTTGACTGTATGGTACGCTAAAAGTGCCCATCAAGCCAATCCAACCTATTGGGAGGGACTTCTGGAAGCACAGGGTGAAATGTCTCCAGATTACCTCAGCAAATTAACAGCTAGAATGCCAAAGGTCTGCAATGCTGGAATTGCTGCAAAGGGAGCATTCTTTGATGAAAGCAAAGTTGAAGTAGAAAATTATTATTTCAAATAAAAATCATTACTTCTAACCTTGTCAATGTCTGGAATATATTTCTATTCATTTTGCAACTAATTTGATAAATAAAAGTATGAGTTTTCATGGAAAACACAAAATTGTCTGGGTGACCCCAAACTTTTGAACAGTAGTGTATATGCCACCTGGGAAAAATTAACAGGTGCAGCTAATTGCTGTGCAGCAGCTCAACATACCCCCCCTGCTATGGGTGTCACTTATTAGGTTGTAAGCCACTGAGCTGGAATATGGCCCAAAAAATTGTAGTGTTTTTTGATTAAGTAATTTCCCTTTTTTGTGGATGTTATCTATTTAGGTCCCCTCCTCAGTTAGGTAGGCATAAATAGGTCCCCTCACTTAGGCAGCTATATTCAGGCCCCCTCACTTAGGCAGGTATATGTTCTCTCATTTAGGCAGGTATATACTGTATAGGCCCCATCACTTAGGCAGGTATATATATGGGCCCCCTCATTTAGCCAGGTATATAAAACACCAATAAAAATAATAACAATAATACTTACCTCCTTCTCCAGCCAGGCGCATTCCTCTTTTGCCCGACACTGGTGGCGTGACATCATCACGCCACCAGCGCCGGGACGCTCGTCCGGCAGCTCCTCGGCCGCACTGCTTATGATAGCTGACCCCACAACCACCGAGCATACCAATAGTAGCGCTGAAGCGGGCCTTCAGCGCTACTACTTGAATGGTCTAAAGCAGACCTGTGCATTGTACGGACCGCGGGCTGCATCCGGCTAGTCAGCGGGCTGGATGTGGCCCGTGCGCCGTACGATGTCCAGGTCTGCTTTAAACGAATTTCTCTTAAACGGGTTTTGCCGTGAGTTGATTTAATTACCTCCCTGGTCGCCTCAGTCCTCTTCATGTTTGAAAAAGGGAGCGTTAGTTTCTTCTGAAAAAAAAAAAACCTAGCCTCCTCCAGTGTTCGCTCCCAAGGCTGAGCACTCATTATGCAGCAGCCTGTGGGGGGATTGTGGCAAAGTCGCTTTAAATATTATTCAGATATGCCACAAATATATTTGTAATGAGTTTTGTAAGGAGTTTAATGGATTGTTTGATGCCTAGAACAAAGAGGCCAGCATACCTGGCAAAACTTTAAGATGCTATCAGTGGATATAAACGGAAATTTCAAAGGGGTTGTCTCAACAGAAACAACCCTTTTAAAAAACCAGCCACTGGGGAAATCCAGTCACCCTCATTAAATGTTGGTATTTCTGGGGAAGTTATGGCTGGTGTATTATACAGAGGATTTTTTATCTACTGTCTCTTTACCCTTTTACTTGTTGATTATAAGCCCTCATGAGCAGAGTCTTCTGTCCCTCTGTAGCAGTTTGTCACTGTTTCATGTGAACAGCAACCTGAAATTAATGGTGCCTTTAAGGGGTTGTCTTACCATGCTGTTTTACAGAGCCACAGGCAGCTTTAGACTCACACCTCTGGGCTAGGCTGTGGGTGGGTTTACAGCAGTAATTGGCAGATGAGCTGTTTCTAGCTGAACCTGTTACAGTGACTTGAGTGCAGGAGGTTTGTAAACTGTAGGGCATGAGTCTACCGAGTTTTAAACGGTTAAAGCTTGTCAGTAAGTAATGTAAACCAGCTCCTGTCTTTCAAAATAAGAAACACAGCAGAGAGTGACGTTGCCAACCTGACCACTGCTACAGCCTGTAAGAGCAGAAAGAGGTGGCAAAAGCAGGATATAAGATCTTCTCCTAACTCTGAAGAGAAGTAAGATCAGAACAGCAAAGTATTTGGTAATAGTCTTTATATTCTTTTGCCTACATGTTTAAAGCTAATCAATGAAACAGGAATACCCCTTTAAAAAAAATAATAATACTCAGCCATTTACATAATACGTAGATGACTTGAGTGTGCTAGAATGGGAGCTGCTCCATTTTGACTCATAAAGGGTACATGGACAGGGTTTGTCTTCATTAGACACTTTGAAATGAGGGCAGAAAATGACAGTAGAAGCAAAACATTTTTTTTAAATTTCTGATTAGAAATGGAAGCATCCATTACATCTACTGTAAGTATTCAAACGTAGGTGAAATTCCTAGAATTCCCTAAAATGAAAAGGATGCCTCCACAATCGATTTATGCCCTATGTAGGTCTTACCTTATCAGATTTTAACTGAGTATGATTACTCCAGCATGTTTCCTGGGTGTAATGATCAGTTCATAATGGAGACAAATAGAGAGCAGATGTCCAATTTGTCCTCCAAGTCTAAATTCACTGGTAACGGTGGCCAAAGTGCATGTAGGAGTTAGGATGCAATGGAAATGACTTTAAAGCCCTTCTTACTTTATTTTCAAACAAGATGTTAGAATTGCAGCACAGCCTGAAATAAAAGTTTAAATTAAGTAAGTTAGAAGCTAGGTGTGGAGAGGGAGAAGTTTTGAACCCCTGTTCATTTACATGTTTTCCTGCTTCTAAATCTATTGTGATGCATATGTACAGTTCAAGATATGGTTCTAATATGGATAATTTTTCTTAGTAAAAATGCTGTTGGGTAGAAAGATGAGTAAGCAGGCTCAGTATTACAGTTTCTCATATCCTTCTCTTGTGGATTTAACCACTGTGCTCTTCTCAACTACAGCAGCTGCAATGAGGCGCAGAGGCTGTGGGGCCCTACATAGATAAGAAAACATTACTTTTTATGTCGAGAAAAGTAGGTTGGAAATATTACTACTACTGAGCAGAAGGTTCTCCTTTTTTGCAGAAGTTCTTCTTTGTACCAGCTATGCACCACTGGGTTGTTGCTCAAGTGAAAAAAGTTGTTCCTCAGTTTGTGTTACTGCAATTCATTTCACTGTTAACTAGGTGGTGGGGGCCCATTGCTGCCTTTGCTATAAGGCCCTATAAATTTTAGTTACACCCCTGCTAAGCCAACAGTGTCAGTGGAGTTGATTCTTGAGGCCCATCCTACAGTTAGTGTACATGATTGCATATACTATGCATAACTCTTGCATTTTGTTCCTTGTTTTCTGCTTGTATTTCTGTGCCTCTTTCTCTAAAAGTAGTCCCAGGTCTGCCAAGCCCAGGGGCCCACCACACATAGAGGTCCACTGGTGGTTTCTCCTGCTCCAGTAGGCCAGTCCGAATCTGTCAGCCAATGACCTACAACTCTTATCTTAACTTATAACATCTACTCTCTTTGATTTGCTGGTTTTTTTCTGTGTTACCCCTATGGAACTCAAAGCCGCTTTGGGATACCTTTCAAAAAGGTATCCCAATGTATACCACATCAGGGCCACAGTGGGACCATAGGAACTTATAGTCTCTTCTGGACCACATTTGCTTTATTTCCTGATTGTATGCACTTTATTTAATGGACATATAAACATGGTCTACCATGCTTATGTGTCCAGCAAACAAAGCATATATGATCGGGAAATAGAGCATACGTTTTTATCAAGAGAGTACCTTTGCCCTACAGATTCCTATCATTCTGCCGAGTTATACCTTGGAATAGTATTTTTAAAATATTCTGACAGATAGCAGCGACAGAAGGTCTTAAGTTGGTGTGAATGGGACTTTAAAGACTTATTCTCACTACACCGATTGTCTTTAAACATGTAGGTAAAGATAAATAAAGGTTATTACCATTGACATTGCTGTTCTGATTTTGCTTCATTTAAAAGCTAGAGCAGTTCTTTTGTCGTGCTTTTGCATTCAAGCTTTCCTATGTTACCCTCCACCTCTCTCTGCTCCTACAGGCTCTAAATCTTTGGCCGAGATGGTGACATCACTCCCCACTGTGTCCTGTCAGCAGGAACTTTAAAAAAAAAAAATTATGTTTCTTACTGACAATCTTTAACCCTCTAGAACTCTGTAGCCTTCTGCCCTGATGTTTAAACCCCTGTATCACCAATGTCCCTCTAACAGGCTTAGCTAGCAATAGCAGAGCTGATATGCCTATCACTGTTGTAGACCTGCCCACAGCCTGAACAGAAAGTGGGAGTCTGAAGCTGGTGGTGAAGAGTAGGCTCTTTGAAACAGCATGGTGAGAACACCCCTTTGCCAACCTCCTAACCTTCTCAATGTTTTAAAAATGAATTTGTTTAAGGAGCATTGTGTTACGTATCTACAGTCCATGACTCACACATCGCATGACGGGTCAAAGATACTAAATCTGAGTTTCCCTCTGTCCTCAACTAACTAAACTTGTTACAACACTCCGCACTCAAATACTGGGTGACAACTTCATATAGGTTTATTCAACTTGATACACTTTCACAAAACTTCCTAATCCTTGGGTAATTAGCAGCTGTTCCTTGGGTCCCCAGCCCATACATGTATCAGTATCAAACTATTAGCTGCTGTGAATCAATAAAAACCACATTAGACTGATCTTTATAATGTGTTTTCTTATTCAGTGAGTCCAATAGACATCAATAGTACAAAACATAAATAAATCTAATAGTCATATAACCTGTGGCATAGCATTCCTTGCTGCATGCATGCATCCTACATAGGCAAGACTTCTTTGTATACTTATCATCAGTTGCTCTTTTCCATATTAGTGAATATGTAATTCCGTGCAGAGTTCATTTGCGTCTTCTCACTGAGCACATTGTGACAAACTTGCTATGTAACATAGTTACATAGTTAATAGAAAGGTTAAAGGAGACACGTTTCCATCAAGTTAAACCCAAAAGGGGGGGGAAAATGGGGGTTTAAGGGAGAGAGAAAAGGGGGGGCGACATGTATGACGGCTTTACGCCTGTTTTTTGGGTTTTAACTGCCCCCCCGGATGAACCCCGCTGCAAGGGGGTTTCAGTGTTGGAGCACTTTGCCCTTTCAACTGCGCCCCGCATGAAGGGGGGCGGGGGCAGGTGGTAGGCGAGGTAGGCGTTTCGGGGTGGGACACACCGCTCGAAAACCCCGAGGCATGTAGAGGCGGTCGGGCAAAGCGGGCGCAGTGCAGCGCTCGGCAGCTCCGACAGGCAACCTGTTTTTTTTTTTGGTCTAAATGCTCCGGGAAAGGGCAAGGGGAAAAAGGGAACGGAACATGCGAGGAAACATTAGAAATCGCAACAAAAATCCGGCCCCCCCCGCTCCGTGAGCAGGAGTTTGTTTCCCGAAAAAAATCGCCTTTAAAAAAGGCGGAAAACAGTGTAGAAAAGAGCTGACGAAAAAAAATAAACATAATAAAAAAAAACAACATTTTTCCTAAACTTTTTAAACGACGCAATATAAAGAATTTGATTTGTAAATTGCCGGGAAATACAGTAATTCAAATTCTAAAAACCGTCTATTGGTGGGCATAAACCGGCCCAAATCAGAATAGGAGCGACAGTGAACCATTAAAAAAACCTATGGCGAATATTGACCAATCAAAATTGGAGCGACAAAGACCCATTCTAGTTATGGAGAAGTTTGGGCCAACAGAACCACGGCGGGAAAATTAAAAATCGAAAAAAAAAACAGAAAAGAGGTTTGGGCTGAGCTAGGGGGGGCTTGGGGAATCCCACCATCAGGCGCGAGCACTTCTCCCCTTTTATAGCTTTTGGAGGAGGGCGCTTGAAATCTGGGCCCCTCAGGCGTGGGGCATGAAGTTTTAAATAAAAAAATTATTTTTTTTTAAATTTAAAAAAACAATCAGTTTAAAGGAAAAAAAAACCCATCTTTACAAATAAAGCATTTTAAAAAACCCAAAAAGCGTTTGCGCGAGACCGGGCGTACATGGGGAATTGCAATAGGAGAATTCCCGGAAAAAATACGAAATTCAAATTTTTTTAAAGCTTTTCATGGTCGGAGAAACCCACCCAATCAGAATGGAGCACAAAGACCCATTTTCCCTAGGAGAAGTTTGGCCCAATCAGAATGGACAAAGGGTGGCCCATTCTAACCTGTAAAGGAGTATGCCCCAATCGAATAGGAGCGAAAAGTCCCATTATAACCTATGGAGGGAATTGCCAATAGAATGGAGCGACAATTTTCCCATTATATCCTTGGAGAAAAATTTTTCCAATCATATTCAAAGGGGGACAGTTCAAAATACAGTAAAAATGCAGAAACGAGCTGTTTGGTTAGCAGGGGGGGCTGTCCACTTACCCAATCAGACGCGGTTATTTCTCATAGATTCAATTTGGGGAAAAAAAAATTTGAGCGGCTCTGTGATTGGGTAAGTTAAAAGGGCCCGTTTTGGACCAAGGGAGAGCGAGGACCTCCTATGGTTTTTTTAATGCAATCTGAAAAAAAATGTACATGGCCCCAAATAAATGATAAGACTACAGAAGTTGTCCGATGTGATATAAAAGAAAAAATAATTGGGGGGTAACGAAAAAAAAATATTAAATCAATAAAATCATGTTTATTTCTTTATTTTCGTTGCACCCTATATTGATCCCTTTGGGTAAACGAAAATAAAAAAATAAACATGATTTTTTTGATTTAATATTTTTTTTTTTAACCCCATATTTTTATTCGTTTTATAACACATCGGGGCAACTTCTGTAGTGTTATAATTTGATTTTGGCCAGTACAGTTTAAATTTTGATTCATTAGAAAAACCATAGGAGCTCGCTCGTCTCCCATTGGGGGCCAAAAAACGGGCGCTCTTTTAACTTAGCCAATCCAGAGCCCTCAGAATTTCTTTTCCCCATAATCTTTTGAGAAAAATACTCGCACTCTGATTGGCTAAATGGATGAGCCCCCCCGCTTCAACCAAACAGCTTTTTTCGCTTTTTTTTCTGTATTTTGAACTGTCCCGCCCTTTTAAAATGATTGGTCAATTTTTCACAAAGGGTATAATGGGACATTGTCGTCCCAAACAACTTAAACAAGCTTAAACAATTAGAATCTGTATTTCCCGGCAAATTTTCTCTATTGCAATTCCCCATGTAGCGCCGGGGTTGGTTTGGCAACGGTTGTTCGGGTTTTTAAACTGCTTTATTTGTAAAGAAGGGTTCGCTCTTTATCTGATAAAGTTTTACACTTAATAAAAATTATTTTTTTTTAATCTTTATGCCGCACGGGCTGGGAGCCGAGATTTAGAGCGCCCCCTTTCCATAGACATAATGGGAGAAGTAGCTCGCGCTTGATTTTTGGGATATCCAAGCCCTGCTAGCTCACCAATCAGCTTTTTCTGTCTTTTTACTTATTTTAAATTATCCCCCCCTGGGTTCTGATTGGTCTAAACTTTCCCTAGACTAGAAAGGGTTTTGTCGCTCCTATTTGATTGGTCATTAATTCTCCATAGGTTTTAATGGGCTCTGTCGCTCCTATTCTATTTGGGTGAGTAGCAGCCCCCCCTAGCCGCCAAACACCCTCTTTTAGCATTTTTACAGTATTTTGAAATGTCCCGCCTGGATTTGATTGGGCTAAACTTCCCATGGCAGAATGGGTCTCTGTGCTCCTATTTTTGATTGGGTGGCTAGCCAAGTCCCCCCGGTAGCTTAAACAATCAGCTCTTTTCAGATTTTTTACTGTATTTTTTTAACTATCCCCCCCGTGGATTCTGTTGGTCTAAATTCCCCTAGGGTTTTTTTTTGGTTCACTTGTCTATTCTGTTGGCCGGTTTATTTCCAACCAAACAAATAGCTTTCTGAATTTAAATTACTGTATTTTCCCCGGGAATTTCCAAAATCAAATTCTTGAATTAGGAAATTTTTGGGAAAATGAATTTGTTTTTTTGTATTTTTTAGGTTTCAGCTTTTTTCCCGAGTTTTTTGAACGCCCTTTTAAAGGCGATTTTTGATTATACTCCGACCGACTGTGGAATTGTTTCTCGCTGTTCCAGCCTGTCTCGCACGGAACGTTTTTCGGCCAGTCCCGCACGGGCGCCTAAGTCCCGCACTGCGCCCTGTCCCCCCCACTGTGCCCCACACATATGGGGGAGGCGCGGGAACTTTTGCCCGATGTATGAACCCCCCTCGGGCGGGAAACTTTGGACGCGCCCACTGCGCCTCGGTCCCTGCAGGCCCCCCACACTGGGCCCGGTGCGGCGGACTTTCCCCCCGCTGTATGTCCGCACTCCTCCAGCGCCCAATCATAGGGCAGCGCCGCACTGCGCCTCGGACCCGCACTGCGCCTAACACACTGGCGAGGGCGCGGCGGACTTTACATGCTATGTATGGAGCGCGCCCCGGCCCCGACATTAAATCAGGCGCAGATTCCGCCGGGAAACTGGCGGAAAGGTGCGCCCCGACCCGGCGGGATTCATACATGTGGCTGAAGGACTTTAAGCCCAGCCTCACCACTGGTTAATGCCCTGAAACCCACAAGGCAAGAACCAATCTGCTCCAGTGGAAACCATATCTCTGACCCCAGAGCCTCCACCAGCCAGGATCCAGAATTTTATATAGCTACGTACGCATTAATATTCTTTGCTTCCAGGTAGGTATATAAGCCTTTCTTGAAACTCTCTATAGTTCCTGCTGTGACCAGCTCCTCAGGCAGGCTATTCCACAGATTCACAGTTCTTACAGTGAAGAACGCTCTTCTACTCTGGAGATTGAATCCTTTTTTCTCTAGTCGAAGGGAATGTCCCCTTGTCTTTTGAGGGGGCTTCACTTAAAATAATTTTTCCCCATACTTTTTGTAGGGACCATTTATATAAATTAATCATGTCCCCCTGAAGGCGTCTTTTCTCGAGATTAAATAAGTTCAATTCTACTAACCTCTCCTCATAACTAAGATGCTCCATTCCCCTTATAAGTTTGGTTGCTCGTCTTTGTACTCTCTCTAGCTCCATTACATCTCTTCTATAAACTGGAGCCCAGAACTGAACATCATATTCTAATTGAGGATGCACCAATGCTTTGTACAGCGGTAGAATTACATCCTTGTCCCGCGAGTCCATGCCTCTTTTAATACACACCAATATCTTACTTGCTCTAGAGGCAGCTGATTGACATAGCATGCTATTCTGTAGTCTATGATCTACAAGAACGCCCAGCTCTTTCTCAACAAGCGATTCTCCAAGTTTTTCTCCCCCTAGGACATATGATGCCTATAGATTATTTCTACCCAGATGCAGAACTTTACATTTATCCACATTGAACCCCATTTGCCAAGTGGATGCCCAAGCACTCAGTGTGTCCAGGTCGCTTGCAATTTATGAGCATCTTCCATAGATTGCACTACCCTGCATAGCTTGGTGTCATCTGCAAAAATAGAAACTGTGCTATTGATCCTTTCCACTATATCGTTAATAAATACATTAAATAAGAGAGGACCCAATACTGAGCCCTGCGGCACACCACTCACAACCGGGGACCACTCAGAGTAGGAGTCATTTACCACCACTCACTGAGTACGATCCAGCAGCCAGTTTTTAATCCAATTAGACACGATTATCTCTAACCCAATGGATTCTAAATTACCTAACAAATGATTATGCGGGACTGTGCCCAAAATTTGCCTTTTGCAAAGTTTTAAAACACATCCACAGCTGCCCCGCTATCCAGACTTCTACTCACCTCTTCATTAAAAACAGATCAGTTTGGGTTTTCTGACAGCTTCTATCCTTAGTAAATCTATGCTGGCAATCATTAATAATATTGTGTTTGTCAACATACTCCTGTATATAGTCCCTTATGAGCCCCTCAAAATTTTTTCCCACAACAGTTGTTAAACTTACTGGCAGGGTGGATTTGATTTAAATCTACTGATTTAAATCACGATTTAAATCACTAGTCAGTAAGGCTTGATTTAAATCAGTGATTTAAAAAAAGTTTCCTACCTAAAACTAGTTCTTGCTATTTTAAACATGCAATAGATGAAGATTTTAGAATCACTTTTTATATTAATTTTTTCTCCCCAGTTTAATGGGTTAATCTTTTTCATATTTGGACACCACTGTTCTGTTGTACTTAGGAAGGAGAAAAATAATCCTGACCTTAAAAACAATTTAAATAGATTTATTCAACTAAAAACAATAACAACATTACAGCATAAGTTATTTGCTTAAACAAACATCCATGTTTGTTAACTAATTTGGCTAAACAAAATTATTATATATAAAAATTTTAAGAAACTTAGACTGTCAGCCCAGCCGACACATTAAAAACTTAAAATACTACTGCCCCCTGCTGTCCTCTGTAGCTCACTTATCGTCATCTTCATCATTATCTTCTTCTTTGTTCCTATTCATAATCTGGAAAAGAAAAACAAGCTTTCCTGCTTTATTGGGTCCCAACCGATTTCTCAATTTAGAATGAATGAGTCCAAAGGAAGAGAATATTCTTTCAACGCCTGCAGAAAAAGCTACTGCTGTTAAAAGTGAAATCATTACTTGAACAGTCTCTAAATCAAGCGCTTAAGTGATTTTCCACCAGTTTACTGGTGTGACCTTCCTTAAAATATCTTCAGGCAAACATATATTTCTTGAATGGTTCCCCCTTAGCTCTGAAGTTTATTTAGTTGGCATTAAAGATGGATGATTGCTGGATACCCATGTCATAGCTAACCCCTCTTCCTCACCCACTTAGGTTTTGACCCTGATATTGGATTTTGGGACAATATTTGGCAAAAAATTGAGCTGGAGTCAGTGCTTGTCCCATTCGTTTGTTTACTGCTTGTAATTTAATTCTGTCCATGTTTTAGTTCTGTTTTTAAGTGTTCACTCAGTTCCTTCAAAATTTCAACAGCATCTGCAATAAAACAGCTATTTTTCTGTATTTTGTTTAAAGCTTGAGAGATGGGTTTCAGGAAGCTCAGCATATGTTCAACATTTCTTTAAGCCAATGTTGAGGATTTTGGCCGTGACAGTGCCATCTTTTTTATCTCGATTTTCTTCACAAAGTGTCATTAGAATAGGCCAGTTTTTGATATACTGCTCAAAACATTTCCACCACAGAGTTCCATCTAAATCTTGTGGAGCGTTAGCTTGGTTCCACCCACCCTTTTCAGAGCTGCTGCGCAAAATGATTATTATGGAAGTTTTTAGCAATTTCAACAACATTAGCCTTTATTTCTGGAACACTTAAGTCTTTGGCTAAGAGGTGAAGCAAAATGAGCACTGAACCATATGTTTTTAGCAGCTTTGTATTCCCTCCCTGCTCTTAAATCTCTTCTCATCTTGGATACGTTTGCGCATTGTCGTGACCAAAACTCCCGTACTAGACATATGAATTATTGATAACATGTTGTTATATCTTTTACTGCAACTTCTTGTAAGTATTCTGCTGTGTGTGCATTTCCTGACGTATCAGTTGTTTGTGCAAGGAAGACTTTACCTTCTTTCTGTTTTTATACAAGCACATACAATTAGGATCATTGTGGACATTATCCACCCATTAATACTTAGGTTAAACAATTTTACCCCCCAGAGCTGTTGCACATTGCTCCATTTCTCTGTCATACACTTGATCCAGCAGGGTTTTCCCCGCAACATCAGCTTGCTGGGGGGACTGAATCCTGGTCTCAGTGACTGAACCATATTAATGAAATGTGGGTTCTCAGTCAGACGGAAAGAAGAGTTCGTTGCATAAAAAAACTGGGCCCTTTTTTCATCAATCAACTTTTTTCTAATCTGCTAGTTCCCTTTTCACAAAAACCCATCTATGGTGGTTCCAGGAGGTAAAGGTTTTTTCTTCCTTTTGGGTGATGGTGATATGTGGCTGTGGGTGTCTGATGATGATGCTGCTGCTAATGATGCACTATCCTGGATGGATAACTCTGAAACTGTAGAACAGGATGATGGTGATCTTGGAGGTGGATAGTTTCCAGAATCCATGAATTCCCCCAAACAAAAAAATTCAATGCTGTTATTTTATTGTTTTTTACAATTTCTGTTATTGTACACAACACATCACTGCCCGCCCAAAAGGAATATTTGTTTTTCTTCATCATAACTGTACCAAATGACAGTAACATGCAGTAATTAATAAGAAATATAATTTTTCTCACACATGACAGTTCAGTCTTAGAAAAAAGGATTCAATAAAAATGTTTACCAACCCGAAGATCCTTTCCTGTTCAGAAGTGTTTCTTTTGGGCATCTTCATCACCGCACTTCTCATGATGTTTTCCTCATTTGCGCCACCAGGCCTTGCATCTCTTTGTTGCATCGTTTGCATTTTGCACGCATGCCTGCCTTACCGAAAAGGCGAAGGAGCTTCATTAAAATATTCCCCAAACTGGGTCTCTTTTACGGCCTGCTGCATTATAAGGAAGAATGTAATAAACCTCAGATCGTACACCCCAAACAGATCCAGACTTGTCTGTCTGTGGCTATGCTGCAGTATTGTGCTCAAAGTTTCACTTTCATTTTCTTGTCTGCTTTCCTTCCTCCTCCTTTACACTTAGATTCACATTCTTCTTGTGTTGTGCAGATCTATTCCACTCCAAACAATCAGAAACATATTGTCTAACTTTTGGGGCTTGACATGAAGGGGTTGATTCTGTATTCATAGGTTTGTAGAACAATAGGATTAAGGTCTTTTTCTCAACTGTTCATGTTGTAACATTTTTGCTGTGAAGAAGAGGCTGGGACCTCTGCGGAGTCGAATTCAGTTTTGAGAACTGCGTAAGTAAAGCGAGCGTCTGATAATATAGGCGAGAAACTGCCCCCTAATCCTACAGAAACCTCTGAAAGAGCATGGCATTGGAAAAGTTACACATATACAGCCTTTATTCTACTGAGTTAAACAACTCAGCTTTATCTCATGATGGAAGAACCTTTGGATGGTGAAATATTTTCCTCAAAAAGCAGTTTATTAAAAAAAATCCGATTTAAATAAAAAAAATCCAATTTAAATAAAAAAAATCCGATTTTTTTAAATTTTTTTTAAAAAAACATTGATTTTTATCCACCCTGCTTACTGGTCTATAATTACCTGGGCAAGACTTGGAACCTTTTTTGAAGATGGGAACTACATTTCCCTTGCGCCAGTCTCCTGGTACTATGTGTTGCCTATGCAGGACACATAAAGCAAGGAATGCCATGCCACAGGTTATATGACTATTGTATTTATGTTGTGTACTATTGATGTCTGTTGGACAAATTGTGTAAGAAAACGCATTATAAAGATTAATCTGAATGTGGTCTTTATCGATTGACAGCAGCTAACTAAGGGCTTGTCCCCACGGCACAGGTTATTTGTCAGTTTATCAGATGGTTTGTGGTTTTACAAACCGTCTGAAAACCGACAAGCAACGCTCCCCATAGACTTCAATGCAAAATCCGCTGCTGGTCTGAAAAACTTAGAACATGTTCATTCTTCCGCCTCAGTTTTTGGGCTGAACATGAACATGTGGGTGTGAAGGGAGAGGGCTTGAATCCGCAAACCACAGACAAAAGCCGTCCCCCTTCATGACAAAAAAAAGATCAAATACTGGTCGGCATTTATGACCGGCATTTAATCTTTACTGTGTAAACGCACCCTAATAGTTTGATACTGATTCATATAGGTTTATTTCCAGTCATGTATAGTATATGCAAAGGTCTGATGCAAAGGGGAACCTTAGCACTTTTTACCTACGTCACTGCTCCCATTCAGTTTAGCTGGTAAGCTCCTATTTGTTCACTAATTTTCATTACTTGTCAGTGTACTCATTTGTAACTTTTAAAGTTGTAAAGCTATGCAAAATATGTTAGTGCTAAATAAATACTGTAGAGATTATTATTTATTTTTCTAAAAAAACACACACTTGACATGCTTTTTTGTGAATCTAAAAACAACCTGAAAATCCTAGTAGCCTGATACTTATAACTCTATTATTGGCTATGAATGCTGCACAAAGTTAAAGGTATACTTTCAATGTAATAGTTCGAGATTTTTTTAGTGTTTGGTAGCCTGGTACTTATAACTCAATTGTTGTCTATGAATACTGAATAAAGTTAATAATACTTGCAATGTAAATGTTATAGATTTTGGTGATTCTTAGTCTGATACTTATAACTCAGTTGTTGGCTATGAATACTCTCTATAGTTAAAGGGGATGTATTGCTTCATCAGTTCGTGTGTTTACTTGTACTTTCAGTTCTCAGCTCTTCAAACCCAGGGGCGTTCCTTCCCCTCCCAGCTGGGTGTTTCTTAACTGAAGGGGGATGACATCATCCCCCCTTCACTGTTCGCTCCCAAGTCAGTGTGTTTGAGATCAGTGGGAGGGGATAGCAGACTCTGTCCACATGTAACTGTGACGTTGCTCTCCTTATGCAGTCTTATTTTGTAAGAGCTGTATACATAACAAAGCCCTGCATTCGGTCTAGACAGTCATCTATGAACTCAGAGCACTGATCTCTTCTCCTCTCACAGCTGGAGGTTTGTTACAGTTGAATCCAGTCTTCTATGAACTCATCTAGAGCAGCACAGATCCGTCTCCCTTCTATGTTTACATGCAGGAGCATTAAGGCACCGAGCACAATTCTGCTGTTTTCTGGTTGTAGAAACAGCTGCAGGGTTACTGTGGAGCTGCTGGCTGTGCAGAGTGAAATGTTGCCGGCCCCTTATTCTGAGTGAGAGAGGCAGGAATGCTCGCTCCCGTGAAAATGACAGGGGGCCATACAGAATGTAAATTAGTAGAGCCTTCAGCCAATGAAATGAAAGGAGAAGGAATCCGACCGGCACTGGGGAACAGTGTTTACAGAAAACGAAGATAAGGCAGACTGTGAAAATAAGACAGCTTTGCAAATTACATCAATTGCAAAGTTGCTTGTTTTCACTGTCCCCTTATTCTGAAGATCATTTAATGAAATGATACAACCCCTCTAATGTTATACTTGCAATGTAAAAGTTAGAGGGGTATTCTTACTTCAAGGATTGCTTTTAATGTTAAAGATCTTACAAAAACAAATCACTTTGCAATATGTGTCCATTAACAGTGTCCTACCTATTCCTAGATATCCCCACTCATATGTGCTGCATCAGCTCCTCAGGTCACTATAGCTACAGACCTGTTTGATCTCTTCAGATAGGCTGGTCGCTCTAGCTATAGATCTGGTGTCATTACCAGCTCATCACTGCAGGCCAGTAGTAGCCAGTAAACACGCCCCTGAATTAAAAAATGAAACTGAGAAAACAGGAAGGAAGTGAGATGAATCGATGTAGTGAGACAACCTGTCATGATCCCCGTGGGATTGGGCTCACTTTGACCCTGGGGGCTGTTCAGTATTACTGTCAGTAATGCGTGTATGGCCCTTTCTTTCTTTCCTGTCTCAGTCAGGATTTTTTATGGAGCCTTTAGGCCATGTTCACATGACTTTCGTGTTGTACTGTGCAAAATACGGGGCGAGATATGTCCCAGTCATTTCGGTAATCTACAGTTCTCATAGAGAACTATGGATTACATCTCCTCTCCCCGCTCGTTCAATACGGCGAGCGGGGAGAGAACTGACATGTCAATTATTCACGGCGTATGCGTGCCGTGACTAATGAATGTCTATGGGGCGGTGGGCTGCAGCCACCCCCGCCCCCGCTCCCGAGCACACGGCGTAATTGCAGGGCGAAATACGTCCCGCAATTATGCCGTGTGAATATAGCCTTATGGTTAGTCTCTTGGGCCAATCTCTGGCTGGGGCGGGATATTTATACCCTCCTGTTTCTTTGCCTGAGATTTTCCTGGACATGCTGGGTTTCTGCTGGTGTTCTGTTTAGTTCCTGCATGTATTGGTCATTGGGGGAATTGTTTTTTCCCTG
>JAODAL010038529.1:0-39097 GCA_025379985.1 Phyllomedusa bahiana
AGAAAAAAATATAACTCTAAAACTCCCCCCTATGACAAGAAAACACTATAATATGCCCATTAAAAGGGGAATATAACTACTAAAAAATACGCTCCTATGTAAAGAATAAAACCCCTATAAACGCTCCTAGTACAAAAAAAATATAATACCTTTTCAAGTCTAAAATCCCCCCTATGTACAGAATAAACTACTAAAATCTCCCCCATGAAAAGAAATAAACTATAAATATGTTTTCTATGACAAAAATAAACACTATAATATTGCCAAGAACAAAATATAAATACTAAAATTTCCCTATGTAAAAGAATTAACTACTATAATACGCCTCCAGTAGAAAATACAACCCTATAATACTGCCCCCATGTAAAAATAATTTTACAAAATTTATGGAAATAATATAAACAATGCAACTGCTTAAAATCGATGCATGAATAAAATCAAAAATTGGCAGCAAAGAAGCTTTGGGGACATGTATGATCAGCGTTTTTGCGTATAATGCGCCTCTCGGGCCCGGGCTCCGCGTCGGGCACCCCCTAGTTTTGGCGCATAAAGGGGGCGTGCGTGGCGTTCTGGGGGGGGGACCACCACCTTAAAAAACCCACAGTAAATGGGGTTGGAAAAGGGAAAGGGCCATTAAAGCTCCAACAGAAAACCCAAATTTTTCAATGGTCGTCGTGGGAGGCCCAAAGTTTGCCCGCATGTATGACCACTTCACATCCATACAAAACCAGTTTTCACAAAAAAAAAGTAAAAAAGGCCTTCACCCCCCTCTTTATACATGTCCCCTTTGTTTTTGCACTAATGTTTATGGAAAAAGTTAATACTAAAGCTCGAAATACTTTCCGATTTTTATTGCGATTTTTTTTTATTTTCAATTTCAGAGTTGTCTTCAAATAAAAACGCAAAAAGTTTACCCGAAATCCCCAAATGAAAATTTGAAGAAAAGAAATTTGCAGAACCACACCCCTCGGCTTAATTTACGGGAAATATTCTGGGAGCAGTTTTGACGAAGTCAGACTAATATTAATGTCAGATGTAATGCGGCCAAGAAGTAGCTAGAAAGCTGACTCAGAAAATGAGAGATAAGAGGGTAAAGAGGAGAAAACTGGTAAGTATTTGATAAATTGTGCAAGTATCTACATTGACTCGAATAGGAAGAAAAGTTCCTTAATAGCTCCTCCCGAGATAACAGTTATTGGTGCAGTTACAACATATTTGACAAATACTTTCTCAGTAATTTAATTAATGCATTTGAAAAAAATTCAGAAAGGTGCAACCTTCTACAAAGGAAAGTTTCTAAAGTGTTAGAGATTATGGCTGGAAGTAACTGCACAAAATAGCAAGGGCTATGGGGCCCAGATGCTATGGTGGCCAGTTAAAGGAAGTTAAAGGGGTTGTCTCACTACAGGGATTGCTGCTTTTTATGTTACAGATCTTTCAAAAAGAAGTCACTTTGCAATATGTGTCCATTAACAGTGTCCTACCTATTGCTAGATATCCCCTCTTGTATGGGCTGCATCAGCTCCTCAGGTCGCTATAGTTATAGACCTGTTCTCTCTCTCCTGATAGGCTGCCAGCACTGGTTGTTATAGTTACAGACCTGTTCAATCTCTCCTGATAGGCTGCCAGTACTGGTTGCTATAGCTACAGACCTGTTTGATCTCTCCTAATAGGCTGACAGCACTGGTTGCTTTAGCTACAGGCCTGTTCGATCTCTCCTGATAGGCTGCCAGCACTGGTTGCTATAGCTACAGACCTGTTCAATCTCTCATGATAAGCTGCCAGCACTGGTTGCTATAGCTACAGACCTGTTCAATCTCTCCTGATAGGTTGCCAGCACTGGTTGCTATAGCTAAAGACCTGGCTTCTACTGCAGCTTAGGGGAAGCCAGTAAACACTCCCCTGAATTCAAAGTGAAATCAAGAAAACAGGGCTGAGGTGAGAGGAATTAATGTAGTGAGACAACCCTTTTAACTGCGCCTTTGCTTACTTCCAGGTCCTCTGAAGGTTGCATTACCTCTGTCCTCTGTCAGAGGCCCCAGCAGTAATGTATCATTCCATTGATATCACCATTTATATTTCGGTCCCTTCCTGTATGGCAGTGGTCTCAAACTGCGCCCCCCCAGCGGTTGGGAATCTACAACTCCCATCATGCATTATTATAATCTATAACAGTGGGCATGATTGGAGTTGTAGTTTCCCAACAGTTGGAGGGCCACAGTTTGAGACTACTGCTGTATGGTGATGTCATTGGAAACTCATGTGACCTCTGAGGCCGCTGATTGACTGCCAAGGTCACCACAATTCCAGGAATGGAAGTAGACAGAAATACAGGACCCAAAGTAGATAGAAATTAGAGATGTTAGCAGCATCTACAGCATTGGGGCAATAGTGAGTACAAAGGTGAGTACATTTTCTTTTGGGAATTTTTTGGTCATTGGAAATTACGGGGGAAATGGACATTGAAGAAGATCACAAAGAAACCACAGAGGTGATGGAGACATGGAACAAAGTGAAGACCAAAATTACCATCTCATACTAAAGATAGCAATGGTGGAATGGGGCCCCATTCCAAGTCTAATTGTAGTGTCAAAATGATAAAATCAGGTGTGGAAATTATGCTTTGTTCCACTCCTTTATCCAATTAAATGTCTCCTCTGAATTATATTATTATTGCAGCTTTCGACAGCCGGAGCTCAAGAAATACGACAGTTTGATATCTTCTACGTATTAAGAATCACATGATCATTCTATCATTGGCTAATTGGCTGTTGCTGAAACCTCATAGTCTCCTGTATCTACATAAGGTTGCTAGGCATTAGTTGATAAGAGACATTCCGATCTCTGATGAGCTTAATAAGAATGTAATGATGAAATAGCCTTTGATGTTTTTTCCTTAAATCATCAACTTGACAGTAGGGCCATATGTACAGGTAGTGGTCCTTATAAAGCAACTGGATTGGTACAGCTTGAGGTGTAAAGAATAAGGAAGTTGTTGTCTTTCATCTTAATCCTTCTCATAGATACATGGTTGAAGGGTTCCCCCAAAAGGACAGTCAACAGCATCAGGGAAATGTAAAATCAACACAAAGCCAGAAGTCAAAGGTCAAGTCAACAGTACCAAGAGGCACATAGAAGACAAGATCAACACACATAGCCAAAGGTAGAGTTCGTCAACAGTCAATAAATCTAAGCTAGGAAGAAACACAAGGTGCCAGAACCAGGATTGAACTAAAATTTGGAGTCAAGGCATCCAAAAATACAATAAATTAGAATAGAGATAGAAACAAGGCAAAGAGACAAACAGGTAGTACAGCAAATTCATGAAAAGGGGGATTTTAATATTATTGCCGAAGTGACATCATCAGTAGCACCAGTTACATGGTGGACAGACATACATGGAACACCTTGAAGAGGGCAGCCTGGAGGACTGGTGGAAAGTAGTGGGGTGAAAAACAGATAGACCTCCACAAAAGAATCTGATCCAGAGCAGGTGACATGTTCATATTACAATGGGCAACTAATAAAGGTCAAGGAAAGGAAGATGCAACCTAAGTCACTTACCTATATCAATAGAGCAGCTATAGCCTCCTGCAGATATATGGTTGGAGGTTTTCCCCCAAGAGGGAAGATACCAGGAAAGTCAATACAAAACCAGAAGTCAGAGGTCAGGTCAACAGTACCAAGAGAGAAGATCACAGAGTAAGAACCATGACTGAACTATAGATCAGAGTCTGGGCATCCAAAAATACTATAAATGAGGGCAAGAGATATAAACAAGGCACAAAGACACTCGGGTAGTAGGGAAATATAGGGAAATGGGGAATTTAAAAGGGGTTGTCCATTAAAAATATTATGCTGCATTGGGGCCAAGGTGGTCAAAAAATACTTACCTAGTTGTCCCCTGCCTCTCCGGAGCTCCTGGTGATTTTCTCCTCTAGGCTTTTGAGTTTTCATCCTGACACAGTGAAGCGGCTCGTTCTCCATTTACTTTCAAGCCTCTCCAGTACCTGATAAGAAGCGGGAAGACAAGAGGAACTGATCACCTGGAGCTCTGGAGTGGCAGCTTTGGAGGATAGCTAGGTAAGTATTACAGTTTGTTTTTTTTTTGGGGAGAACCCTGGTCTCAATGCAACATATTTTTTTTAATGGACAACCCCTTTAACGTCTCTGCCTAAGTGACATCATAAGTAGGGCTGACATACATGTAGCAGCCTAGAGCCATGTTGGAGCATAGAGTGTTGAATGCAGATAGACCTCCACAAAAGAATTTGATTGGGAGCTAGTGACAGGTTCAGATTACTATGGTCAACTAATACAGGTCAAGAAAAGGAAGATGCAACCTAAGTTCCTAACTTAAAGCAATAGAGCAAGATGTTGGAGCTTCAGCCTCTGACAAAAAACTAAATTGGTACAGCTTTGTCTGTAAAGTCTGAGGAAGCCTCACAGATACATGGTAGTAGGGTTCCCTAAAGGGGATGTCACTTGGATCGGGAACTGCAAAGTCAATGAAAAGCAGGAAGTCAGAGATCTGGAGCAGTGTGCAGGAGTGACCATGGTCAGTTGCAATGAAGGTATGGGATAATCTTGGTCTTTTCAAGAAATCTTAGCCAGGCAAAAGCACAAGGAGCAAGAATCAGGATCAAACTATAAATCAGAGTCAGGGCAAGATAAAGAAACAAAGCACAAAAACATTCAAGAAGTATAGTTACATAGTATGGTCGAGAAAAGACATCTGTCCATCAAGTTCAAACAAGGGTGGGAAAGGATGTGGATGAAGAGAGGGGGATAGGGAATTGTTAAGCTTTGTTTTTATTATTAATATTATTATTATTATTTAGGAGTAAGAGATTATCTAATCCTTTCTTGCAACCCTCACCTGTTCCTGTTGTGACCAGCTCCTCAGGAGGCTATTCCACAGATTCAATGCCTCTTTTAATACACACCAATATTTTGCTTGCCGTAGAGGCAGCTGATTGACATTGCATGCTGTATCGACTCTTCTGATTATGCTAATATCGACCCCTCTGACTTATCCTAATACTGAGCCCTCTTATTATACTAACACTGACCCCTTTGACTTATATGTTTTAAATGCCCCATTTTAATATTTATTGCCCTCTTAACAGAAGGTAGAAGCCATGTTGGGTTTTAGTCACCTATACTTGTTACCCAATGGAATACATTTTGCTATAAATTTCCCCAGAATATATTTAAAGCTCTCCCATTTGGTTTCTACATCACTATTTGATTAGTAGCTGCTCCCAGTCTACGCCCTCAAGAATGGGGAATTGGCCTTTTTAAAATTAAATGTTTTTGCCCTCCTGCTCTGTGTTTCTTTTTCCCAGTTTAAAATGAAATGAATTATTTTGTGGTCTATGTTACCTAGATTTTGAGAAACAGTGACCGCTCCAACAAGTTCTGCTTTCTAAGAAGTGACCAGATTCAACAGAGCATCACTTCTAGTGGGATCTTCCACAAACTGGCAAATAAAATTATCCTCTAAGACCTTCCTCTTCTTTGCAGTTGAAGCAGAACCGGGACCCCAGACAATCTCTGGTTACTGTCATTGAAGTCGCCCATTATCACCACTGTATCCACCTGTGCTGCCCGCTCCATTTGTTTATGCAGCTGATTCCCTATTTCCTCAGTAATGTTGGGAGGTTCAAAGATTACAGCAAAAATATTTCTTTCTCTATTCACCCCCTTGTATTTCCATCCACAAGGTTTCCACATCTTCACCCGCTATTGCCTCTCACATTTGCCTTCATATCACTCCTTACATACAAACACACTCCTTCTCCCTTCCTGTTTGTCCTGTCCTTCCTAAATTAAACCATGAACACTAACCAATACATGTGTAATTGGGTTGTTTACCTTTTTCTGGCATAAAATGTGTCTAAGTGAGTGACTACAAAGTTTAATGCACGTAATGAATGTGTTAGGCGCATTGTTCGCAAGACTCGACACTTTCTAATGCGCCTAACATGAAGGGGTGTTCTGGGGGTGTTCTGGGGGCGTCGCTCCGCACTCGTAATATTAGACACATATATGAATGTGGTTCAGCAAAATTAGGCGCATTACTGCTCAGACAGGAGTCGCAGTGGAGCTGGATTTGCTGTAAGGGGCAAAAATGTCCAATATTTCTCATCTTCCACCAGAACAATAATAAAAAGTGATTTCTGATAATTATCAAACTGTATAAAATGTAACTAATGTTAAAAAAAAAGGATCATATAAAATTAATA
The DNA here is from genome assembly GCA_025379985.1 of Phyllomedusa bahiana. Lineage (NCBI taxonomy): Eukaryota > Metazoa > Chordata > Amphibia > Anura > Hylidae > Phyllomedusa > Phyllomedusa bahiana. The sequence continues at coordinate 6,249 of JAODAL010038529.1, forward strand.
TAAAAATATATAAGATCCCAAAAATATAAAAATATCTCCTATAAAATGTATTGAAAATCAATAGAATCTAAAACTAATTTTACATTAAATAACCACTGATGATGATCCTCAGATTTTTACATTTTTTATTTTTACTACATTAAATTTGAAATGTACTTTTGCTGCTCTCCCCCTTTATTCTACATACAGCAAGAGCCGGCACAGTACAGGTGTTGCTGGGACCTGTGGTCCTCCAAGCAGGATCAGTCCCATAGTTCTATCACTGACATGCTATTCTAATGACTTCTCTTATTTCCAGCCTGTCTATGGCCTTTATACATGTTTGGGGCATTACTAATGTGTCTAAGTTCCCTAATGCGCCAAACACACAAACGAGGGGCGGGGACTTTACACCATTTATGAGCGCACAAAAAACACTTTCATACATTTAGGCGCATTATACAAAGAAAACGAGACTCGGCTACTCACTTCAAACTGCATTCCTTCATACATGTCTGCCTAAGTTTAGGAAAATGGGGGAATTAAAGGGGTTGTCTCATTTCAAAGTTTCATAGGATGCATGGATGAAATAAGGCTGCTTGGCTCTGTCACTTCCTGATCAAGCTGTCTGTAATTAGCATATGAGCTCCTTCTCTGTTTATTATGTTTATTAGTCTAGATTAGCTAAATTACTTTCTAACAGGACAGAAGAAGCTGCTGAGCTAATGTAAACAGCAGAGTAATTATTGTCTTTTGTCTGAAAGATCAGATAACACACAAGCTCTCACACTGCTGACCTGCATGATGACTTCACTCCCTGCTATCAGATAGAACAAACAGCAGGGGAGAAGGAGTACACAGCTCATTCACCTGGGGAACCAGAGAGAGCAGAGAAGGTGATAAAATCACTTGTAGCTCCTTAACAAAAAAAAAACAAAAAAAATGAACAAAGCAATATATTTTTTTAAAACGTCCTCATTTAGTGATCCTAACATGTTGAAAGCTATTCTTTGTAGCTAATCTTTGTAGATAGAACAAACAGCAGGGCAGAAGGAGTATACAGGTTGGTCCCTTGGGGAACCAGTGAAGGTGATAAAATCATTTGTAGCTCCTTACCAACAAAAAAAAAAATGAACAACGCAATATATTTGGAAAACGTCTTAATTTAGTGTTCCCAACATGTTGAAAGCTATTCTTTGTAGCTTATCTTTGTAGATAGAACAAACGGCAGTGGAGAAGAAGTACACAGGCCGGTCACTTGGGGAACCAGAGAGAGCACAGAAGGTGATAGAATCACTTGTAGCTCTTTAACAAAAAAAAACCCAAAAAAAGAACAACGCAATATATTTGGAAAACTTCTTCATTTAGTCCTCCCTACATGTTGAAAGCTGTTCTTTGTAGTGAGAAAACCCCTTTAATTGTCCTGCCTAAGTGACATCATCATTAGCTTTGATGACATGGTGGAGCGTGGTGGGGTGAACAGCAGATCGACCTCCACAAAATAATATAATTGAGAGCTGGTGGCATGTTCAGATTACAACAGCCAGCTAATAAGGAAGATGCAACCTAAGTTACCTACCTAAATCAATCGAGCGAGACATTGGAGCTCCAGCCTCCAGCAGATGAAGCTTTGACTCTCGGCCGCTTACGCCTATGGCCTGCGGAGAAGCGCTTCCATTCTGTTTGCTATTCTATCCTTTCTATGTCAGATAAATACTTTTGCTTCCTATTTCGAATTCATGAAACGGTTCCTATGTACTTCAAATCAAATAGAAAACCTTCAAAACGCATCCCAATAAGAATTAATAAGGGAAGGGTCTAACCTTGAGGGTCTTCCATAATACCAGCACTTAAGTGCTTTCGGTATGCATTGTGAATACGAAGCACGGCTCGGGCTCCCGGTCTTCATTGTGTATGTTCTTCATGAATCTGATGGCAGTCTGGTGACTTAAGGAACAAGTTCTGCCGCTGTATAATGTTCAAAACAGATTACTGTTGTAATTTATTGTCATAATGGAACAGATGAAGTGTGCCACACATCCATCATGGCATGACTGTGCCCTTCCTTACACGTTAATGTATTCGCTTCATCCAAGAAGAAACAAAAAGAAAACAAGGAAATTCATATTTAAGGAAATATTTTTTCTTGCCTCGGGCTTTTTCTCCACTAAAAAGATTGTGAAATAATACTTTTATAGAAGAGCCGGCGCACAATTTATGTTCCACATCATGTCGCTCTCTGACGAGGAGCTGAACTTACATTTGTGTCCTTTGTATTGGGTTCTGCGTGGTGGCAAATTGATAGAATCGGGTCTACCTCCATTCTCGTCAAGGCTTTACACAAATATGTGCTGTATAGATTTACTCCATAAATAATATATAGTCACCGTCCCACTTCCTCTTCCTCCTGAATGGCAGCTGAATGTATTAGAAAGAAAACTAATTTTCTCACCGTATTGGACCAATTGTGTCCTATATGGAAAAAGGAGAGCAGCAGAACATCATAATAATTTTTAAAAAATAATACAGGATACGAGGAAAAAAAGAAGAGGCGATCCGGCGCTCGTGGTCCCAGCAGTCCAGAGAGAATGCAAGAATATGTTGTATAATAAAAGTGTTCTTTATTCTTGTAAATGTAAAGGAGACAATAGCCTTCACACAATTAAAAACACTATAACACACTATAATGGACTTGACGCGTTTCACATCGTACACTGATGCTTCTTCAGAAGTCAGAATGCCAAACACAGAAACAAGCAGACAATTTAAAGGAGATAATACAATCCTATCTAGACAGTATCTCTGACCAATAATGTTGTGTGTCTTCCTGTTTGGTCATCTGAGATGATACTTGATTGACACTACCTTTGATCAATAATGCTGTGTGTCTTATTGTCTGGTCTGTGATGACACTTGATTGACATTTTTCTAACCCAATGGGATTGTATTATCTCCTTTAAATTGTCTGCTTGTTTCTTTGTTTGGCATTTTGACTTCTGAAGAAGCATCGGTATACGATGTGAAACGCATCAAGTCCATTATAGTGTGTTATAGTTTTTTATAATTTTTTTATTGTGTGAAGGCTATGTTTCCTATGTTTCCTTTACATTTTTAAGAATAAACAACACTTTTATTATACAACATATTCTTGCATTTTCTCTGGACTGCTGGAACTGTGAGCGCCGGGTCGCCTCTTCTTTTTTTTCATCATATCCTGTACTCCAATCCATTGCTGCCGGGCTAGCTCTTCGGATCCTGGGACCTCCGGCTGCCGTGTAACGGGCTCAGAACAAGAGCCTTGTTAATTCATATGACAGCTGTGCCTATACACTATTAGCACAACCTCAAAAGGTGAGCACACCCTTTTATTGCTTTCCACAATACCTCGGTGGTTACATACATCACTATTGTGTGCCCCTCTCCATTTTTTTTCTCTCCTTCTTAAAAATAATACAAGGAAAATAAAGGTATTTGAGCTCATCAACTTAGAGGTTTTTTTTTTTTTTTAGTGCAAAGATTAGCGTTGAACAAAAAGGGATGGTTAAATGAAGACTTTTTCTACATATGTCGGTTTAAAGATTTTACTTTAATCATGAGATAAGAGAGATTTTATCTTTTTCCCACTTTAAACTAAAATGAATTATTTTGTGGTCGCTGATACCAAGATTTTAAAAAACAGTGACCGCTCCAACAAGTTCTGCTTTGTTAGAAATGACCAGATCCAACAAAGCATCACTTCTAGTAGGATCCTCCACAAACTTAGAGGGTTTTTTTACTATAAAGATTAGCTTTGAACATGAAGGGACAGTTAAATGAAGACTTTTTCTAAATATATCGGTTTAAAGATTATACTTTAATCATGAGATAAGAGAGATTTTATCTGCTCTGAATGCACATGGGTTTCTATGGTTAGCTGACCTTGGCTCTGTTATTGGATTAGAGCAGAGAGCTTAGAGCAGGGAGTGAGTCACTCCATGGATGGACTAAACTCTGGAGAAAATGAATTATCTCTAACAAGATTAGCCATTGTTTTCAGTCCATACAGCACATGTCCCTTATGTTTACTGAAAAGATAACATCTCCTGCAATTGTCAATGTAATGAGCTACTTATAGAGACACTACATATGTTTATCGCTGCTATACAACCACCCAGAGCCTGAAGAGACAGAGTGAGTGTAAAACTGTTTGTGAAGGGGTATTGCTGGTTCAGTCATTCGTGGTATAACTACAGGACCCACAATTATATAAGGGTCCCCAAGTGCTCTTCTTGCTTGGAATGGGGAGGTGGCTTCCAGGGGCGTAGCTATAGGGGGTGCAGCGGTAGCAACCGCTCCCGGGCCCGGCCGCCTAAGGGGGCCCAAAAGCCCTTCTACTACATAAGAAGACACCAGTATTGTACAGACAGATGGTAACTGGGGGCCCTATTTCATTCTTTGCATCACGGCCCAGGAGCTTCAAGTTACGCCTCCTGGTGTGGACATACAGTTGTTACATAAATTGAGCTTCCTGACAAAACAACTGAAGCACAGGAAGCCAAATAATATGTAATGACAGTAAATTACAAAAGTCTACATTTATAGGAGATTATTTGTGGGGTTTTCTTTCCATTGGACAAATCAATTAATAAATAACTATTCAAAATCAATCAATAAAATCAGAATATATAATAAATACAAAATATAATAAAGCTAAATTGATTTTCTTGTTTCATATGTAAACCATTCTTCTGATCAACAAGCTACATAATATTTAAAACTATAGAAACATGGTTCAAGATAAATACAGGAAAATCACAGCACTGCATTAAAACCAATGTACATAAGACAACTCCATCCATTCCATCAGGCTACATATACCCCAGTAGACCCACATCAATATGACCACCAGCTAATATCCAGAGTCACCAGCGTCTGCAGCCCAGACAGCAGCTAGACAGCCGGGGAGTGACTCCACATGGCTCTGGTAGATTGTCATAGGTGTCTAGAGCCGAGTGCATCCCACAGGTGCTGGAGGGGAGGGGGGGAGGGGGGGTTATAGAGCTAACACCACCATCCAGACGCTCCCACACAGGCTCAGTTGGGGTCTGAGGAATTAGGGGCTAGGGTAGTACTTGGAAATCTTGTTCAGGCTCTTCCAAACAATGTTGGATTTCTCAGCCTGTGACATGTCTCATTATCTTGCTGGAGGATCCCATTATACCCAAATCAGGTGAGTGTGCCTTCCATATAGATTCATACCCCAAAAACCTTCCTCAGACCATAACATTGCCTCTACTACCTTTTATTCTTCCAGCAATAGTTGCTGAGTATTTGTTTTATGATGTTTCCCACCCAACATCCATCCATTTGATGAAGCAGAAAATGTGACTCATCATAGATGGAGGGTTCAATGTCCTATTGTCTGGTCGCCCAGTGGTAATTTTAGCGGTGAGCTGCTCCCTGTTCTCCACGCTCCTGCACCTTCTTAGCTGGTGTCCACCTCTCAGATAAGTGGCAATCAGTTTGCATGCCTCTTATTCGCATTGCCGCCATTTGTCCACTCATGATACACTTTCACCACAGCAACCATCCACAGTTCACACACTGCACAGGTTCGGAATACCACCTCCCTCAGCAGTAAAACCAAGAATCATCCTATTCTGCAACTTTAATAAATCGTCCCCTTAACCCATGACTGGAAAGAGGGAAATGTACTCAGTCAGACAGCAAATTACACACATATACCCTCCAAGCCATGTGCACCCCATGGGACTTCTTTCATGAGCTATGCTCTGCCGATGCTGATAGTAGAAAGTGGTCACAATAATGTGACTCCACTGTATTAGTGGATATCGATTTCACATATTGATTTCACAGAAGGGTGATTGACTTGGAGTTACATTGTGTTGTTAAAGTGTTCAGTTTATTTTTTTGAGCAGCGTCTATAATCAACCTGTCCAGTGATGAATCAACTCTGATTGTGAATCATTTTCCCCTGCTGTTGTGCAAATGGAAAAGACAACAGGTAGAAATGATATGTAATTAGCAAGACAACCCCCTATAGAGGAGTGGTGCTGCAGGTGGGGACCACAGACCATTTCTCTGTACTTATGCTTTTTGGCTTTTGTTTTGGGCACTTTTGCATTTTGTCATTGCTTTCACCCCTAGAGGTAGCATGAGGAGGTGCCTACAACTCACAGAAGTTGTTCAGGTAGTGCAGCTCATCCAGGATGGCACATCAAAGCAAGCTGTGGCAGGAAGGTTAGCTGTAGCTGTCAGGGGATGGAGCAGATACCAGGAGACAGGCCAGGACACCAGGAGACATGAAGGAGGCTGTAGGAGGGCAACAACCTAGCAGCAGGACCACTACCTCCTCTTTTGTGCAAGGCGGAAGAAAAGGAGCAGTGCCAGAGCCCTGCAAAATGACCTCCAGCAGCCACTAATATCCATGTGTCTGCTTACAGCCCAACACCGTGCAGGGCTATTGCCATTTGCCAGGAAACACCAAGATTGACAGATCTGACACTGGCGCTCTGTGCTCTTCACAGATGAAGGCACGTTCTCAATGAGCACATGTGACAGAGTCTGGAGATGCCATGGACAGAGGTGTAACTTGAAACTCCTGGGCCCTGATGCAAAGAATCAAATGGGGCTTCCCAATTACCGTGTGTCTTTACAATACTGGTGTCTTCATATGAAGCAGAAGGGCTTTTGGGCCCCCTCAGTCTGCTGGGTCCGGTAGAGGCTGCTACCTCTGCACCCCCTATAGCTACACCTCTGGCCATGGAGAAGGTTCCTGCTGTTTGCAATATCCTCCAGCAAGAGCGGTTTGGCAGTGGGTCAGTCATGGTGTGGGAAGGCATTTATTTGGAGGGTCGCACAGCCCTCCATGTGCTGCCAGAGGTTCCCTGACTGCCATTAGGTACCAGGATGACCCATTGTGAGATCATATGCAGGTGCAATGGGCCCTGGGTTCCTTCTAATGCATGAAATTTCTAGGTCTAATGTGGCTGCAGTGTCAGCAGTTCCTGTATGATGAAGATATTGATGTTATGGACTAGTCTGTCCATTCCCCAGACCTGAATCCAATTGAGTATATCTGGGACATCATGTCTCATTCCAACCACAAGCACTACGTTGCACCACAGACTGTCCAAGGGCTGGCTGATGCTTTAATCCAGGTCTGGGAGGAGAACCCTCAAGAGTACATCCGCCGCCTCATCAGGAGCATGCCCAGGCATTGTAGGAAGATCATAGAAGCACGTGGAGGCCACACACATGACTGGGCCTCATTTCCTGGTCTTGCGGCATTTCCACTGAAGTTGGATCGGCCTAAAATGAGATTTTCCGCTTTGATTTTGAGAATCATTCCACATCCAGACTCCATGAGATTCATTGTGATTTTCCTTGATCATTTTTAGGTTTTTGTTTTATTTTATATTTATTGTTATCAATGCATTTCTCTATATAATGAGTAAAGAATTGCAACTGGAATATTTCATTCCTTGAGGTCTCGGATGTGGTATTTTAGTGTTCCCTTTATTTTTGTGAGCAGTGTATATATATATATATATATATATATATATATATATATATATTAATGCAGGTTTGGTTTCTTGTGTATCTGAGGCAGAACATTCCTCTCCTCGATCACTTACTTTTCCATACAACACATTAATAGATGTGCAATTGAGTGAAACGGTTAATATGCTTCTCACCACTCAGCGAGTGACATTTTAAAGACATGATTTCCAGTGACCTGGATAGGGAATATTGTAGCTGGAGCGAGTTAATTAGAAAACACATTTGTTTAATGAAAAAATAATCCGGGGTTTAATAGATTGGCAGCCGGCGATCTCATTGTACACAACACCAACTGTCCAACATCTGATGTTCCTGATTCTCCCATGCTGCTCGGGCACATAAACATTATGGTTAGAATTGGCCCAAGTTCACACGCAATGGAAAGGTCTCTACAGCAAATAGTAGAGACCTGGCTGTGACCATTGCAGTCCAAAAGAGGGAGGTAGGGGAAGGACTCCATTGGAGGATCCATCAACAAACACTCTGCCTAGACTATAACTATTTTAAAAACTTGATCTAAATGATACAGATGTAGCAAACTTTAACTTGACGGATAACCCACCATGAGAGCATAGAAGGTTATCTTAACTTTTTCAATAACAGAGATAACATGAAAAGCAAATATATCATAGTCAAGTTAAAGGGGTTTTTCCCCCAAAAAAATTAAAACAGGGGTGGGGAAAGGTGATTAAAGACTATTACCAAATATATTGCTGTTTAGATTGTTCTGTGGTCAGATTAAGAAGATTTTATCTCCTCTTACAAATTTCTCTCTGGTTATCGTCTACATCTCTCCACTCTGTCTCCTCTGCCTCTTGTTTTGATTGCTCCAAAAACCCTGTCATTTTGAGTCTTTCCCTGTAAGTCTTTTTGGGCCTACCCAATGGAGCTTGTTTCCCCTAAGTAAATGAAAGCTTTTTACAAATTTAAAGGAACCCCAAAAAGGGGCTTACAAAGTCCTTACCCATACACTGTAGCAAAATTTAACAAGCTGTAATTTCATTACGGGTTTATAGACCCACCCCCCAAACCCCTGACCAGAAAGTGTAATTCTGAAGCTGGTTGTGGCTCTGTGAAACAGCAGGGTGAGAAAACCCTTATAAATTCCCCAACATTGATATTGTATGTGATTCCTTATCGCTAAGATTGGGATCTATCAATAACTTTATGTTATATTATTTGTTTATTGGATTTTTATATTGTATTGTGCTGGTGATTTGCAGTTATATGCGTAAGTGAGCTTGAATGCACCAAGATTGAAACTTTGGGCCACATGTATGAAAACGGTTTAGGTCTAAAATTCACTTTCTTGCCCATAGTAACCTATGGCAAAAAAAGGGGAGTTTTGGGCCCGAACCTTTTTTCCCCCAAATACATGGGGGGGCCAAATTATTAAAGGGAAAATATTAAACCCCATATATAAAATCATGGATCTGCTTGGATTGTTATATCTTTATACTTATCATTCACCATGAAGTGATCCTTCACAAAAGGGCTGATGGTAACCGGAGTCTAAAGGTGGTCATAAACATTTTTTTTTTGGGCAAAAACCATAAAAATTTGTTTTAAAGGCCCTTCAGAACCCCTTTTTAAAAAGGGGGGTTTCCTCCCCAAAATGCATTTTTCACAGAGCCACGGGGCCAGCTTTGACTCCACTTCCGGGCGGGGCTGTGGGGGGGGTTTCCAAATAGCAAAAATTTTTCCCATTTAGCCCTAAATATTCCTAGCTATTCCTTTTAAAAAGTGTTTTTACTGAATTAAGTTTTAAAAAAAAGTTGTAGTACACAAAGTTAAAGAGCACTAAAAAATTCAAAAGCTTTTCATTTGGGTTAGGAAAAACAAACTCCATTGTTGAGATAAAATCTGCAGGGAGTGAGCCCACCATGATCAAACGACTGACTGACAGAAACTTGGAAATCAATCAAAAAAGAGACAGAGGAGCAAAATTTTGGGGGAAGGGGTCAGTAACCTAGAGAGACATGTGCATTCTAAAAGGGAGAAAAAAATTTTATCTCCTTAACAAATCAAATAAAAACCAGCAATGTTTTTGAAAAATTTTGTCTTCATTTACCTTGTCCTACATAATAGAAGAAAATCATTGTGGTGAGAAAGCCTCTTTAATAGTTCATATTATGAAGATATGTATAAAGTAGTCACATACAGTATAAGTCACTGCACAAGGGGGTTTTGAAAAGCAATTTTCCCTCCCCTTTCTCCCCTTTGCGGGGCCAAGCATTTTTGGGCCCCAAGTAAGCATCAAGTGAAAGGGAAGCATCAGGGGACAGTGTATCACGAGCTTCAGGGACTCCCTGGTCTTCAATTTTGACAGGAGCTTGGATGCCATTGCATAAGATAATCTCCAGACTGATTGACAAATACTAAGAACAATGGACATATTCAGACAGACACTAAAGTAAGACCAATAGAGGCTAAAATACACGACCATACTCAAGACAAAAATCATTTTAGAGGTTTGGAGTAGAAAGTCAAGCTAAAAAAAATTTTGCTAAACTAAAGTAACAAGACTAGCCGGGAACTAGAGGTCAGGAGAGTGACGTCATCAATATTAGCCAGAGGTGAAGCATTGCACTGGGAAATTTGGAAAGTACCCGGGGGTTTTTAAATTTTCTTTTTTTTGGGGGGGTCCAAATTGCTGAAAAAATAAAAAAGGGTGCCCCCGAAAAACAAATCAAAAAATGCCTTGCTGCTAGGGAAAATTTGGCTTTCCCTGCTTTTATTCAAAAAATGGTGGCTTTTTTTATCCCTTTTGCAAATTAGTAGAAAAAGAAGCACACAGGGGACCTGGCTGTGAGGGCTATTGGCACGCCCCTTTTTTTTTCCCCCCCCTCCTCCCAGCTCAGGAATGTTCGGGACAAAGGGTGAAAATTTCTGGAATAGGCGCCATCTTGGTTTACACGGCATCTCTAAAAAACACTACAGGGGGCCCATTTTTTTTTAAACACATTAATGAAAAAAGATATACCAAACGCTTTACACTCTGTATTAATGGGTATGTCCCTATAAAATAGAAAAAAAACAGCACTTTAAAAAAGAAAAAAAAAGAAAAAAAAGAAAGGGGTTGCCCGCAGAAAAAATTTGGGAAAACCCCTTCAATACAGACCGGGGGATTTTTTCTTTGTAAAATATTTTATTATTTATAAAAATATATTTATATATATATATTATATATTTTAAAAAATATAATATATTTTAAATATATTTAAAAATATATAAAAGAACAGTACAAAACGTAATTTTTTTTTTTTTTTTTTTTTTTTTTTTTTGGACAACCCCCCCTTTCCCCATTTCAAGAGTTTTCTTTTTTTTTTCATGACAAACTTTTCATGACACTGGTCTAATGTCCTTTTCCCCTTTTGGTGTTCTTTACCCAAAACAAGCCCTCTTCTCCCTTTTTTGCCCCCTTTACAGGGGTTTCCCTTTAGACTTTTTTTGGGCAAAGAACCCCAAGGGAAGGGACAAAAAAAAACCCCCCAATTTGTCATGAAAGTATCATGAAAAATACAAAAAAACCTTGGAATGAGAAGGGGTGTCCAAACTTTCGGTCTGTAACTGAATATAAAATATATATATATTTAAAAAATTATATAAACTAATATAAAATATATATAATATATATATATATTATAATATAATTATATATAATATATATAAAATATATAAATTATATAATATGTATTTTGTGAGGTATATACTAAACTAATAAAAAATTAAAATAGAGACACGAAGGTTTACACATATATAACCTTTGTTCCCCCTCCACTACCCCTATATTCAAGAAAAAACATGGCGGGCTCAAAGTTTCAAAAAAAAGGTTCCCAGCAACGGGAAAAAGGGAAAGCATTTTCTTACTATCAAAAATCCAAAACTCTCCTGACTAAGAAAAAACCACTGGGAAATTTTTTTATCAAGGCAGTTTGCACCAAATTTTTGGGCTAAATTTTTCCCGCCAAAAATAATGTCTTAAAAGGGTTTTTTCGCCCCATTTACTATGTTTTTTAGACATTTTCCGACACTTTTTGCACTCTTTCCGTAAACAGGGTGTGTGGCCTCGTAGAGAGGTTGTTTTCATGGGAAGGGCGGGGGCTTAAATGTGAAAAAATGCGGCAAAATTTGGGGGTTTTGGGCCTTTTCTCCCCGTAAAAGAAAAGGCCAACAAATTGGGTGGTACAAAAGTTAAAACTAACATTTTCAAAACCTCGGCCAAATTTAACACGCTTTTGATATATGGGGCGCGGGGAAAAAGACTGTCTAGTCTAACTTTGCATTGTCTAAGAGTTAGACACTATTGATAAATCTGCCCCATTTTTTTTACTCTAGCATAAAAGGGGCAACACGGGATGATGAAGTTTAAAAGAAGCTAAATGAATACACTTTCACAAGTGCTTCACATACAGGGATTAATGCTACACTTATGAGAAATGAGATTTTTTAGATTTTACTAAGAACCATTATCAGTGGTAAGACTAGAGATTAATGGTTTCCTGTTTGTAACAGGTTTGTTAATACAATTCAATGTATATGAACATGTAATTAAGAAAGGCAATAGTGTAAAAACACTGGTGAACTCAGACTACACGGAACTAAGTAGGGCAGTCAACTAGCAGTCACATGCAATTGTTACTCAAAGTGTGTATTGACTAAAAAACAGATGGACTCATCGCAAGATGGACTAAGTGAATGGACTCGGGGGCCAAGGTGGGGAAAACGGGGAGCACAGTTGATGGGACAATGACTTAAATTTCACTAAAAAGAAAATTTAATGCATAATAACTAGTTTTTGGGGGACGTTTGGGGTTGGCTATCGAGACCCGACGAAAAGTCAAATTAGTCGGGGGGGCCCGCTATCGATAAGGTTTTTCGATAGTGAGCGCATTATGAGGGGATTACCTTTTAAAGTCTAGGGGAAGCAACAACCCCTTTCTTTAAATTACACCCAAACAAGGTTTGGAGAAGCTAAAATTTAACCCATCCACAACAGTAAAATTTGGAAAAACATGCTAACACTTAGGAACAAAAACCCTTAGGTTAAAAAAAGTCCCCAAAAAAAAAAAGCCCGGGACCATTCATTTCCCTGCTTGTACCCCAACAGCATGAACCCCCAAAAACCTGCATGAACTCACAAATTAAAAAGTGCCAAAAGGGCAGTATTTTTTTGGGAACCCATCATTTACTTGAACGGACATTGAATACCCCCGGGTCCTGGAACGCAGCATGACCCCCAAACCCTGCATACCCCCACTTTTAAAAATTTGCCGCAAAAAAAAAAAGGTTTTTTCAACCACCATTTTATTTGAACGGGACATTGACTAAAACCTTTCCGGGGCCCCGGCAAAATGAGCCCCAAACCTGCATAAACCCCCACATTTAAAAAGTGCCGGAAAAAGGAGTTTTTTTCAAGCACCTTTTTTAGTTTCACGGGACATTAAACTATCCCTTTGCCCTTTGGCCCACAGCATGACCCCCAAAACCCTGCAGGGACCCCCAAAATTTAAAAAGTCCCGGGAAAAAGGGAAGTCTTTCAACCACCTTTTAGTTGAACTGACATTGACTATACCTTTTCCGGGGCCACAGCATGAGCCCCAAACCTGCATGCCCCCCACTTTTTAAAAAAAGTCCCCGAAAAAAGGAGTCTTTAAACCACCATTTTATTTTAAACGGGCCCAATTGACTATACCTGTCCGGGCCACAGCATGACCCCAAAACCTTTCTTTCCCCCCCACATTTAAAAAGTCCGGAAAAAAGAGTCTTTAAACCCCCATTTTTAGTTAAATTTGGACTTGACTAAAACCTGTCCCTGGGCCACAGCTGACCCAGGGCCCCGGAGTTACAGGGGGGTGCGGTGAAAGCCCAGGCGGCGTCCGTCATCTATTAACACCAGGTTAAAATGCCCTGATGACGCCAACGAAAACTGCCCAGCTGAAGCGGGTGCAAGCGAAGTTGAGAACTCCAGCCTTCCTCGAAACACAGTCAATACCGGGGTACGCTTGCCCCCCCCCGTATGAGTGGGGACCAATTGAGCTTCCTTGGAAATACTGGGTTAACGCTCCTTTTTTACACCAAGGTTCCCTTTTTTTTGGGCATTCTTTTTCTTTTTTTACTAAACCGTGCTGGAGGAAATGGTCTCTGAAATTTGTTCTTTTGGTTTTTTTCCGTGGGCTCCATACTCCATGTCCTCTGAATAACCTAAAAAATCTGGTCAATTTTTTCCTGTCCCCTCCCTTGTAAAAATTTTTCAAAAGGAAATTTTTTTTAACAGCTTTTTTGTACATGAAATTTTTTTTAAGAACTTTAAAATTTTTAAAAAACCCACTTTTTTAAAAATATATGGAACCCACCTATGTCTTTGTTTCTCTTTTTTCATTGTATTAAATGGTTTTCTCAATACGGGGAATTAAATGCTATGTTAAAGATTTTGGCAAAAAAAAATCTTTTTGCAAAATTTCCCCTTTTAACATTGTCCTCCCATTCCGGTTTTTTGACAGCAACCACACCCTTGACCATTTCTTGGACAATTGTGAAGAACAAATGTCGGAAAGAAAAAAAACTTTTTTTAAATGGACCTGTAGAAATAGCTGCTTTTCCCCCACCCAAAATCCCCCCAAAAAAATTCCCAAACATGCCCTTAAAGCCATTTTGGTAAATTTGGGGAAAGGGAACAAGTCTGTTAAAAAAACTTTTTTTTTAAATAGGGACCTGTAAAATACCCGGGGGCCAAAAACAGCAAAACCCCCCAAAAATTCAAAGAAAGCCCCTTTAAACCACTTTGGTAAATTGTAAAAGAAAAAATGTCTGTTAAAAACAAAAATTTTTTTTAAATAGACCTGAATTTTTGGCTGCATTTAAAAGCTGCATAAACCCAAAAAAATTAAAAAAAAATTTGACTTCCGGGCCACGGTTAAAAATTGTGGGGGGAGAAATCCATTTAAAGAAGCCACTTTTCTTTTTAAAAAGGCCCAAAAGATTATTGCTGTATCTCACAGCCCCCATGCCCCCAAAAAATTAAAAATTTAAAACTTCTCGCCACTTTTAAAAAATTGGGGGGGGAAGAAAAAGCCACTTAAAAAACCCACATTTCTTTTCCCAAAAGGGCCCCAAAATTAAATAGCTTTATCTCACACAACATGACCCCAAAAAATTATAAATATAAATTCCACCCCCAAATTTAAAAAAAATTGGGGGGAGAAATGCCACTTAGAAGTCAAATTTCTTTTTTAAAAGGGAAACCAGTTTATTGCTGTATCCCCAAAACAACTAACCTCAAAACCATTGAAAAAATGCAAAAAACTTCTTAAGAAAAAAGGAGTAAAAAAAATTTTAGGGTTTGGTTGTCATAAAACCTTCTGTTTTTTACAGTCTCCTCACAGCAAAACCAGCAAAAATGAACGTTGGGAAAAGAGAATAAAAAAATTTCGTAAGAAATTAAACATAATTAAAAAAAAGTTTTTCAAGAGGACCAAATTTTTGGTTTTTAAAAGGAATGTGAAGTAGGGGGCAACTAACGTGACCTCCCGGCAATTGGGGCCACAACACATCAGAATTTCCATGCCCGGGTTCCCTCTTGATTTAAAAATCCCAAAAGATCCACATTATCTGTGGAAAGCCAGATGCGTTGTCTGTAATGACTTTCCCCCACGTGCTGAAGGGGCCGCTCGATATGACGCTGGCTTTCCCGGCAGACAAAACCTCCCATTGGGGTGGACGAGCCCGCCGGGAAATTTGTCCATTTTGGGTACCCAGAAGCTATTGGGGCCGGAAAACAAACAAAAAAAAATCGGGGTTTGGGAAAGCAGATAGTGCACCCTGAATAAAGCTGATCTCTGTGGTTTGGGTGTTTGCCCTGCATTTTCATGCGTTTTGGGGAGGTGGTAAACAAAGAATTTCAGAGGTCCCCCCATTAGGCTTCTGCCCCCTTGCCGCTGCTTTCCGCTACGCCTACTTGGGGGGGACTCTACTGCTGTCACGTCGCTGATGTTTTTTTCCCCAAACCCTGACATTTGGGGAAAGTGAAGCAGACGCAACAATTTTTTCCAGTTTTATCAAACACAAGGGCCCCCATTTCCTGCATTTAAATTCAAATTTTTTGGGTGGGAAAGGGAAATTCGATTTTTTTTTTTTTGTACCGGGGATCCCAAAGGGGGTGGCCCCCCAGTAACTGTTGTTCAATTTTTATGGCCTTAAAAGGGGATCATTTTGGAGGAAAGGAGCATCCAAGCACTCAAAGTGAAAGATTTGGGGGCCTTGAATTTTCCCCCAAACCCCTGGGGCCCAGGGGCACAGCAAACTGATCCCTTTCCCCCATCTTCCTCCCCCCCCCCCAAATTCGCGCCAACCTCTTTCCCAAAGGGAGGGAAAGTCGGAAAAATGGGGTCTAGGAATACCTCCCCCCTCCCCCTCCTCCTCCCTGGGCCTCCGGCACAGCTTCAACACAGCCCTTTACTTTTCCTGGGGTAAGAAAAGCACCCTGAGAAACTGATGCGCCCCCCCTTTCACTAGCTCTGGCCCCGAACCCTGTTTTAATGAAGACCGATGAAAAGTGAAACTGTCGGGCCTTGTGGATTTGACGGAAAAAGGGCCCCCCTTCCGCAACTGTGTCCGTCTCCCCCCTCCGTCCCTGGGGGGACCTGTTTTTTTCCGAGTTTCCCCAAAGATCGTTTTCCCGAACTAAGAACCCCACAATGCTCAATTGCTGACAAGGGCATTTTTCCGCACTGACCATTTTTGGGGGCTTCTTCAAAAAATGGCCCAAAAAATGGGGGGCCCGACTCTTTCACCCCGCCCCACTCTCAGTGGGTTTAACACCCCCGAGGGGGCCGTACCCCCCTGCTTGTCAGGGCCCTGTGTCACTTCGTACTGCTTAAAAGGCATTGCGCGCTGCCACAATCGCTGGAGCATGTGGGGGTGGAATTCCACCCTGTTTCCACTTCAACAATGAGAAAGGGTTTACGGGGGGCCGGGGTGGGCGCCCGGCCAAAAGCACCAGGGCGGGACAAGCGGGTTTTTAATTGGGGAAGTGGGGAACTTTAGACCTCGAGCCTTCTTTACCCGGCATCCAAAACCTGGGGAGCTCCTTTAGAAAATTTCTGGATAAAAAGGTTCATGACATGTGCCAGGCAAGGATGTTTCTTTCCCGCCTACCGATCTTAAAAGGGGGCCCGCAGATTTCCCCCCCGTTTAAACGCACACCACCTTTTCCTGGCACAAGGGTTTTTGTCAACCCCCCCAAACGCCCCGGGGGCCCCCGTTTCTTAGAGCCGTCCACAAACTCCTGACCTTTGTGGACGGTCTCCCCAAAGGCCCGAATTTAAAATTTTAACCCGGCCGGTGTCTCTGGGCACGTGATCCACCAGAGGGCCTTGGGGGAAAGAGGGCCCTGCACCATCCCCCGCGGTTTTTAAGAGCGTGGGGCCGAGCCCGAGGGGCCACCGTCACCCCCAAAGACCTCCACCCAGCTCAAACCCCGTGAGCTGTCCAAGAGATATAGCGGCCCTTGGGGCCCTGGGTTACATCCCCTGGGGTCCCGGTTTGGCAGATTGGGGCCCTTTTCCCGGGCCCCAGATCAGACAACGGGGCTTGAAATTTTTTAAAATGACACCCTGGCGGCGGAACCCCCTCTGTGTCCACCAAACGAAAGGCAAAATTTCCAAGGCCAAAAGCCCCGGCAAAAGCTGAAATTCCCGGCTTTTGGGCTTGGGATGGTTTGGGTTAAATGTTTCCCTTTTGCTCCCAAACCTTTGGGAAACAAAAGGGTGGCTGCTAGACCTTTGGGGCCCCGTACGGGGGTCAGGGGCCTCAAACTGGCGGAAGGAAAGGGGGGGATGGGTTCCTGGTTTTTGGGTGGTATACTCGGGGGCCCACGGTGGGGGCTGAAACGGGGAAGGGTGGGTCCCTGATTTATAAATCGAGAGACATGGACAGCTGAGGAACGCTTGGGGGTTGGGGGAGGAGGAGGGGGTGGAGACAGAAGGGGGTGACAGTTTTTTGGAGGCCCGGGGGTCGGTCCCGGCCTTTTTTTTTGGGCCAAATGTTTCCCCCCATTTCAACTCAAACATTCGCTGCATGTGACTAGACATGTTTGGTGGTGGGTTTAAACCCCCTTAAGGTTTTTTTATCTTGCCTCTACTTATGCGTTTACGGCAAAGGCGGGGAAAAGACATCGCTTTGGGGAATCAGAGGCTTGCTCCAAAAAAAGGCCCAGGGGTTGGGGAGGTCCGGGCCTTTTTGAAAGGGGAAAACAGGAGCGGGGTTTTTCGCTGAACCCCTGGCTGGGGGGAATCTTTTCAGCGGACTTCCCGCGACCGCCCCCTCTCCCCCTTTTTTTGGCGGGACCCGTATTGACACTACCCCATCGCCCTTTCCTTTCCCCGCCCCTGAAGAAAGGGGGCGCAAAACAAATTCTGTGGAAAAAAGACCAGGATGGGTCCGCAATTTCCCTATCCCCTCAACACATCAAAAACAGGGGACTTGGTCGTCCTGACTTTCTGCATCCCCCCCCAAAAGCGCGGTCTAAAAAGCAAGGGGCAAATGCAAGGCGTTTCCGGGCCGCCCGGGGGTTTTTTGCCGATTTTACCGGGTTCCCTTTCACCTCCTCTGATGGCATCAGTAACATGGCCCCCCTCAAAAAGCAAAAAAAATCTTCCTTTTTTGGCCCCTTTTATCTTTTAACAAAGCCTTCTGAACCCCCATCCGCATTTTTTTCATCAAAGAGGTCTTTCAAAAAAGGATTATCCACATTGGGGGGGTACAAACCCCAGTTACATTTGGGCTTCTTCATTTTTGACAGGAAAGCTGAAAATGCTGATGAAAAAAGGGCATTTGTGGCCGTGAAATGGGGAGAAAGAGGAGGGTAAGACTGCTAGATGCGGGGGTTTCAATTTTCCACTGAAGGACCCGATTGGCCCAAAGATGTTCGTTACTTTAGATTCACAGGGCCCCCCGACCCAGCATGACAGGGCCTGACGGGCCCGCAACTGACGATCCCTGGGGATCGTGTTGTCCCCCAGCACGGAAGGAGCCCCTCATCGTACCTCTACCTCCATGTGCTACCCCCCTCTTTTTTCAAAGCTTACCCCAAAAGCATTTCGCTCCATGTTCAAAAAATAAAAAAATTTAGAAGGTTTGGAATATTTTTGGGAAAAGTCCTTATTAAAAAAACGGGAAACACAGCTAAATTTTCAAAATTTTCCCCCTTTAAACAAAACAAAAAAAAGCTGGATTCAAAATTTTTTGCAAGGTGTCTATCAACAAATTGGGACTGGGCAAAAGTCCAAAAAACACGTATCTTTTTATGTTTTTGGGAAATAAACGGTATTTTTTGCACCTTCCCAATTTAACCCTTTTTGAATAAGAATTGCTTTTTTTAAGATTTACGTAGATGCTTTTCGTCAAATTAAAAGTGCTGGGGGGGGGCGCCAAAAAAATCAAAAAAAACTTTAAATGTTAAAGTTTTGATATTTAAAAAAAGGTATTTTTTGCACCTTTAATTCACCGAGGGGAATATAGAATTGCCCCCTTTTAAGAATTTTTCCCTAGATCTTGCGTCAATTTAACAGTGCGGGGGCCCCAAAAGTCAAAAAACCTAACTGTTATGTTTTTTATATAATAAACGGTATTTTTTTTTCACCTTTTTAATTCACCTGTGGTGAATATAGGGAAAAAACCCGTTTAAGATTTACGTAGATGCTGGGGTCAATGAAACAGTGCTTTTGGGGGCGCAAAAGTCAAAAAACACGTAACTGTTATGTTTTGATATAATAAAAGTTTTTTGTTGCACCCCTTTTAAATTTACCTGTGGTAATTATAGAAAATTTCTTTTTTAAGAATTTTAAAGTAGATGCTTGGGGTCAATGAACCTGCTTTGGGGGGCAAAAATCAAAAAAAATAACTGATATGTTTTGATATAATAAAAATGTAAATTTTTTTTCACCTTTTAATTCACCTGTGGGGAAAATAGAATTGGGTGGGTTTTTAAATTTCTAGATGCTTCGCAATAAAAGTGCTGGGTTTCGCAAAAGGGCAAAAAACACGTAACGTTATGTTTTGATAAAATTTAAAATTTATTTTTTTGGGGACCTTTCAATTCAAACCCGTGGTTTAATATAGAAAAAACTGTTTTTAAGATTTTTCTAGATGCTGCTCAAAGGGAAAAGGGGCTGGGTTTCGCAAAAGTCAAAAAACACGTAAATGTTTTTGTTTTGAAAATAATAAACGGTAATTTTTTTGCACCTTTTAAATTTACCTGTTTTGGGGAAAAATAGAATTTTCTGTTTTAAGATTTTTCGTAAATGCTGCGTCATGAACATGCTAGGTGCGCAAAAGTCAAAAAAACCCCGTAACTGTTTTTTGTTTTGGGTATAAAAAACCGGGATTTTTTTTCACCTTTCAATTTACGGGTGTGGTGAATAAAAATTCGTTTTTTAAAAGATTTTTCGGGGAGATCTTCGTCAAAAGAACAGGGCTGGGGGCCAAAAGTCAAAAAAACGTAAAAATTTTATGTTTTGAATAAAAACGGTATTTTTTTGCACCTTTCAATTCACCTGTGGTAAATAGAATTGCTGTTTTTAAAAATTTTCGTAGAATGCTGCGTCAATTTAACATTTCTGGGTTTCGCAAAAGTTTAAAAAACACGTAAAATGGGTTTTGTTTTGATATTTAAAAAACGGGGAAATTTTTTTCACCCTTTTAATTCACCTGTGGGTGAAAAATTAAAATTTCTGTTTTTAAAAAATTTACGAAAATGCGCCCCTCAATGAACAGGGGTGGGTGCGCAAAAATCAAAAAAAAACTAACTTTTAATTTTTGATATAATAAAACGGTCTTTTTTTGGGACCTTTTTTCACCTGTTTGGGGAAAAATAGAATTGCTGTTTTAAGAAATTTTTTTAGATGCCCGCCCCAATGAACATGCTGGTCGCAAAAGGGCCCAAAAAAAACGTAACTGTTGGGTGTTTTCGTACGATAAAAACGGTATTTTTTTGGGGAAAAAACAACCTGGGCTGACTAAAAGATTGCTGGGTTTTTAATTTAATTGCAAGATGGTATATCAACATCACAGGTGGGAATGGGTAAAATTTTAACACCTAACTGAAATGTATACGATAAAAAAAGGGGGAGTTTTTTTCGCTAACAAAGAGACCCCGCATTTTACTAGAAATGATGTTTTATCCAAAATAAGTTTTAGGGGCCCAATATCCAGGAAATATTTTTTTTAAAAAGCAAACTGTTTAAAAAAATTTAAAAATATTCCACTACAATTGGGCTAACTAAGGGCTTGGGGAACTTAAACCAGGTTTTTTATGATAGAGCTTTTTCTGTGTTCGCCCCCCCCCCCCCCCGCTCCCACCCCCCGTGAATTTTTTAGTGGGAGATTCTGCTTTTTAAAATTCTCTACTAACTACATAAAATGTTTAAATCCCTAATTTTAACAAAATTGGGAAAATCACAGCTAAAAGTAGGGGGAACGCAGGTCCTATCCCTATGAGGGCGCCCGAGGGGACACTGGGGGCTGAAACAGGAAAAGCTGTTCTAAAGTAAAAAAAGAAAGGGCAAGGGAATTTTTTTTCCCCCCCAACCCCAACCATACACATCCCATTTATGAATCGCAACACACACCCCCCTGCTCTAATTTTGTAATCTCATTTGCGGGCCGGGCCCAAAAATTTTTGGAAGCGCCGAAAAAGGCGCGATCTTTAAAAGATGATGCACAGATTTTAACCTTAAATTTTTGCAGATCTGGAAATTTCCCATCACCATAAAAACCTTGGGCCCATTTCAACTTTGCGATAAAAAAAACCCCTCAACCCCCAATAATAACCAAACCACACCCATCTATCCGGGAAACTTCCCCTTAAAACCCTTTTTTTTGACCTGACTCTTTAACCTTTCTATTCCGTGAAACTAACCCTAAAGATATCCCTAATCTACAACTTACCCTGGCACAAAAAGTGGTTCTAGAATCAATAGATGCTTTAAGAAGAGCAGACAACTATACAAACACAAAAAAAAACTGAGATTATCAAAAAACTATTACAGAGCAAGGCAAGGCTAGACAAGAAGCAAACTAGAACTCAGGACTAAATGCAAATACTTAGCTGAACTTAGTCAATGTCTTAGGAAAACAAACAGCTATGGTCAAACTAGACCTCACGGGACTGAACAGAACACATTTAAGATACTAGAAACTAGGCAAAAGATTGAAAAATGTAAATAAACAGAGCTCCACAGAAACACTTATATCAAGAGATTAGCAATTAGTTAATTCCACTCAAGGAGCGAAGACTGTGCAGCATGATATGCTGATATGCAAATAACATGAACAGTTGCTTTGTAATCACCCCAAACAAATGCACAATGAAGAAGATATACAAGTTATGGAAAATCCATGCTGATCCAAGCAAGTAGTAAGCAAAATAAAAAAAAAATTGAGGGGAAAATGCACTTATACGCCTCAAGCATCCTACAGACCAAGAGAAGTCATACCTTGGAACTAGAGCTGCTATGGACATGCCACAGAATTTCCATTTTCTAAAACTGTAACAAATCTCTTTACAGTTTCAGATGCAGGGAATAGGGGACAATGTGTACACAAGTAAAGAGTATCAAGAGTAAAGAACTGATATTGGGGGACTAAATAAAATAGTAAAAGGTATGTACTCAAAATGGGCTAAAGTCAGCAGAGAAACACCCGGAGCGTCTGTATGAGACCCAGTGTTGTTTTTTGTTTACTTTCTTTTACTCTCTTTATTAATGACTTTGTGGATGGGATTGAAAGTAAAGTGTCAGTTTTTGCTGATGATACAAAATTTTGTAGGATACTTAAAACTCAGCTTGACTGTTAAATGTTACAGAAAGACCTAGATAAGCTGATACCATGGGTCAGAATGTTGCAGAGTACTTTTAATGTTTATTACAGTCTGCAGTAATAATATTATCACATATACATTAATCTCTTACCAACATTTACCAAACCTCTACATCATAATGCCGGTAAGGGAGTACAGGGTCGACTTACTCATTTCTTTCCCTGATGGCCCTCCATGCCCATCACAACAAAATCCTGGAGTGTCAAATGGTTGTCATGACAATTGGGGGCTTAATAAAGGCCTTGGTGACTGCCATGTTAATACTCCCACTACACCCTGCCATAGGTGGGATGAAATTGGAGAGCCCTATTGGTACACCCTTTTGCAATATTCATATTGAAGAACAGTGTATAAGAGATCAAGCCCTAAATGGGAAGTTCTAAAAGTTCAAAACACACTCCATTAGTCATTTCACACACACACACACACACACACACACAAAAGTTAAAGATAACTGGTTTCACCGCATCTGTAAAAGCCAAATCTATTAAAATATAACATTATTTATTCTGTATGGTCACCTGTGGTCTAGTTCAAAGTATGGCCATTCTTAGTGTGAGGATGAATTAATACCAGAATTCACCATTATGTAGCACCATGGAAAAAATTCCTTCCCCCCTGACTTTTTAATTCCAAACCTGGCCTACTACCCCTCAAATCCCCCTTTGCCACTGTTGGTCCTTCCCTTATGTTGATAATATTTTTTTTTTAATTCATGAATTTTATTCCCAATGTTTCCCCCAAATTTTAACTGAATTGACACGCCTCCCCTACCCCATCCCCTGGTGTGTGTATGGAGCCAACACTGTAGTTCAACTTGTGATCTAGCTTCCTCTACATCCTCCCCACACTATTTTAATTTTCCAACTTGACTCCTCCCATTTTTTGTCCTCACATAATTTTCTGATTTTCTTTCTACAACAACACAATCACCTCCACTATTGATTCAGTCGCTCCTCTCACACACATAAGAACCTGCAAAATCAACAGACAACCCTGGCACACAGAATCCACTAAACAGCTGAGGCGAGCTTCCAGAATTGAATGCTGCTGGAAGAAAACCCACTCCACTGACGACCTCACCTCATACAATCACTCCACACATTTAAGTCTGCACTCACCTCTTCATAATAGGATTACTTCACCACTATCATATCCTCCATGTTTCACAACCCTAGACAACTATTCATCACCTTATTCTCTCTCCTCCGTCCCCCAGCACCTCCTCCCCCATCTCTCCTCTTTGCAGATGACTTAGACACTCACTTCTTAAACAAGATCAACCACATTAGAAAATGCTTCACCCCACAGTCCCACCTCTATATCTGCATAGCCCCCATCGCCCACCCCTGTATCCGCACAATGCTCTTCCCCCTTAACCTGCTTTCCCACTGTTACTCATGACAAACTTTCTAACCTCACTACCTGTAATCTTGACCCACTGCCATCCCACCTCATTCGAGACCTTAGTGCTGTTAACATCCCAGGCTTCACCTACCTATTCAACCTATCATTAACCTCTGGCATCTTTCCTTCCTCCTTTAAACATGCTACCATCACACCTATTTTAAAGAAACAATTTTTTGACCTCTCCTCTCTGTCCAACTATCGCCCCATTTCACTGCTTCCATTTGCCTCTTAACTCCTTGAACAGCAAGTCTATCAACAACTGTCCTCCCACCTCTCCTCCAACTTTCTTCTTGACCCGCTGCAATCTGGTTTCCGATCCCATCACTTAACCAAAACCGCCCTAGCCAAGGTCATCAACAACCTAGTAACTGCTAAGGCCTCACAACTCTGTGCTTCTCCTCCTAGAACTGTCCTCTGCCTTTCATACTGTTGACCTTTCACTTCTGCTACAATTCCTTTCGTCCCTCGGCATCACGGACTTGGCCCTTTCCTAGATCTCCTCATATCTCACTGATTGAAAGTTCAGCATCTCTCACTCTCGCACCACCTCCTCCTCTCTCCCCCCTGTCTCTGTTGGTGTCTCCCAGGGGGCTGTCCTGGGCCCACTACTCTTCTCTATCTACACTCTTGGCCTGGGTCAGCTCATAGCATCACATGGCTTTCAATACCACCTATTTGCTGACGACACCCAAATCTATATCTCTAACCCAGATGTTAACTCTCTGCTCTCCCGCATCCCAGACTGTCTTTCATCCTTATCCTCCTTCTTCTCCTACCGATCTCCTAAAATAAAATGTGGAGAAAACAGAATTCATCATCTTTCCACCATTCCACTCCATCCCTCCACCTGATCTCTCTATCACTCTCTATCACTGTCAATGTTTCCATACTCTTACTGGTCCCGCAAGTCCATTTCCTTGGGATAACCTTTGACTAGTCTCTGTCCTTCAAACTACACATCAAGGCCCTTATCTCTGCCTGCTGCCTCCACCTGAAAAATATCTCTTGCATCCGCTCATTCCTTAACCCCCGATACTACAAAAATGCTGTTCCATGCCCTTGTCATCCCCCGCCTAGACTACTACAACATCCTTCTCTGTGGCCTCTCGTCTAGCACTCTTGCTCCCCTTCAATCCATCCTCAACTCTGCTGTCCGTCTTATCCACCTCTCTCATCGCTACTCCTCTGCCTCTCCCCTCTGCCAATCCCTTCACTGGCTACCCAATGCCCAGCGAATTCATTTCAAGTTAGTAACCATGACCTACAAGGCTCTCCATAACCTCTCCCTCCCATACATCTCTGCCTTAATCTCCAGATATCTCCCCTCACGCAACCTCCGCTCCTCACAGGATCTTCTTCTCTGCTCTCCTCTTATCAGCTCCTCACAAAACCGTCTCCAAGACTTCTTCTGTGCATCCTCCATACTCTGGAACTCCCTGCCCCAACACATAAGACTCTCCTCCACTTCCACAAGCCTCAAAAGCAACCTGAAAACCCATCTGTTCAGGAGCCTATAACCTACAATAACCCCATTGCTACTACTCCACCCCACAAACATGTCTGCCTATCACCTACTGTCTTTTCCCCCTTCCTTGTAGACTGTAAGCCCTCGCAGGCAGGGCCCTTTCTCCCTCTGTACCAGTTAGTCATTTACATCACCGGCCACTTTATTAGGTACACCTGTCCAACTGCTCGTTAACACTTAATTTCTAATCAGCCCGAATCACATGGGCCAAATCAGTGCATTATAGCATGTAACATGGATCAAGACAATCTCCTGCATTCAACCGGCATCAGTAAGGGAAGAAAGGTGATTTGAGTGCCTTGAACGTTGCATTTTTGTTGGTGCCAGAATTGTCTGAGTATTCAAAAATGAATCTCAAGTGATTTCACGCACAACATCTCTAGGGTTTACAGAGAATGTCCGAAAAGAAAAAAACCATCATGAGACGGCATCCTGTGGGGGAAATGCCTTGTTGAGAAAGAGCAAAGAAATGGGCAGCATGGTCGACTGATAGAAAGGCAACAGTGACTCAAATAGTCCACCCGTTACAAACAATGTAGGCAAAAGACAACTCTGAACGCACAGTACCGCGAACTTGAGTCAATGGGCTACGCAGCAAAGACAACCGGTGCACTCCTTTCAGCTATAGAACAGAAACGAGGCTCAATTTGCCCAAGCACAACGAAATTGGACAGTAAAGATGAAAACGTTGACTGTTGATGAGTCTGATTTCGCTGCGACATTCCATGGTAGGTCGAATTTGGCTCACAACATGAAGCATGTCCACTGCCTGATCAACGTTAGGCTGTGTGTGGTTCATGTGTGTAATATTTTTGTCACTCTTTGGGCCCCTTGTACAATTGACAATCGTTGCAAACCTGGAATCTATCACTAAGAATGAGGCAGTTCTAAGGCAAAATGGGTCCACCCGTTACTACGGGTGACCTAATAAAGTCCCGGTGGTGTATGTACTTTGTATTTTTTGCATATTTATGTGAACCCCCCCGAATGTACAGCCCCGAATCAAGGTGCTCTAAAATAAATAATATAATAAAAATTTCTGTAGGGAAACCCATGGGAAAAAAAAATCCAAACAAAATTGCATTTTTTTTGGCCATTGTGCATCCTCAAAAAATTGAATTCAAAAGTGATTTATAAACCTAAAAGGCAAAAAAAGTGCATTTTTAACTGAAAAAACCTTTTTTTCTGAGACCCACTCAAATTTTAAAATTGGAAAAAAAAAAGATTGCCACAAATAATTCAATTTAAAAATAAAAAATTTTTTTTTTTTAAAAAAAAAATACAAATCAAAACAAAACCAAAAAAATTGATAACACCAGAATTGTGTCGGCCTACGAATCGGTCATAATCATTATACCACTTCACAGGGCACTCCAGAAAAACAAACCCCCACAAAAATAGCACACTAATGTTTTTTTTTTACGCTCCACTCCCCAAAAAGTTTTTTTCAGGGTTTCCCTGTAGATAATGTTGTATGATTATTTGTATTATTAAAATGTACTTTTTATCCCACAAAAAAAACAAACCTAGTACAGCTATGTAGACACAAAAATTAATGGCACTTGGAAAGTGAGGAGCATAAAAAAAAACAAAAAAAACAATGAGAACATGGCAAAAAGAAAAAAATAACTCGATGCCCATCAACCCTTGACTTTAAACATCCGGGTGGTCGACATCAAACTCTGCATGGACATCCTGAAACGTCCACGCTAATTGTGCAGCTGCTTGAATGAAAACACAGCTGTTAGTGGCAGCACAGAGAAGACAGGGATAAATTATGACTGTCCCTGCCTTCCCAATCACTGTATATACAGTGCCTCATGGCTTCCTGGCGCCGCTGGTGACTTGGTAACTGCAGGAGCTGCTGGGTCTTATTAGACCGATATCAGCTCTGCAGTTACTTTAGGAGTTATTCTACCCCTGTATTTCCCCTGTAATTGGGTCATATACATCTGCCTCAACTACAGGTAAATTAACAAAAAAGTATAAAAAAATGCCACCTATTGCGAAGGTATTTTTCTGACCTAATGGAGGGAATAATAAGTAATATAAAATAATAAAACATATATAATATATATATATATATATAATATAATATATATATATATATATATAATATATATATATCTAATATACAGTACAGACCAAAAGTTTGGACACACCTTCTCATTCAAGAGTTTTCTGTATTTTCATGACTACTTTCATGACACTGGCTCTAATGTCCATTCCTTGTGTTCTTTAGCCCAAACAAGTCTTCTGCTTGTTGCCCTTAGCAATGTTTCGCTAGACTTGTTTGGGCTAAAGAACACGAGGAATGGACATTAGACCAGTGTCATGAAAGTAGTCATGAAAATACAGAAAACTCTTGTAATGAGAAGTGTGTGCCAAACTTATGGTCTGTACTGTATAATATATATATATATATTATATAATATATATTATATATAATTATTATATATATAAATATAATATATTATTATATATATATGTATAATCGCATAAAAAAGCAAAATCCATTTTAACAGATCAAACTTTTAGTTGTGTCCGATAATCCTAAAACTTACCTCACCTTTTTAGAAACATCTGTGTAGTTATAGTGACACAATAAACACAATAAAACTTATTTTATTTCTATTATTTTTTATTATTATTATCATTATTTATTATTTTTTATTATTTTAGTGTATTTTATTTATTTTAAACTTATTTTAGTTTCACTTTTGCTGTGTAAAAATAAACAAAATTTTTTTTCTACATACAGCAAGAGCCGGCACAGCACAGGTATTGCTGGGACCTGTGGTCCTTCAAGCAGGATCAGTCCCATAGTTTCTATCACTGACATGCTATTCTAATGACTTCTCTTCAGCCTATCTATGGCCTTTATACATGTTTGGGGCATTACTAATGCGCCTAAATTCTGTAATGAGCCAAACACACAGATGAGGGGTGGGAACTTTAGGCACCGTTTATAATCACACAAAAACCACTTTCATACATTCAGGCGCATTATTCCCTGAAAAATAGATGTGAAAATTAACTTCAATGCACCTAGTTCCTTACATGTCTCCCTTAGGGGATATTCACGTGGTTTTTAAATACGTTTTCGGGTACGTTTTACACACCAAAAAATGGACCCCAAAACATATTCAATAATGTTCAGTGTGATTTTGCATTGAAAGCAATGTAAAACATGTATCGTTGTTACATATTTTACATAAGTCTTTTGGATGCGTTTAACGGATCCGATCAAAGAACTGACAAGTCAATTCTTGATCCATTTTATGCATCAGACATGCTATTTAAAACTATGGGGTAAGTTTCTGCTGCACAGAAAACATATTAAAACATGTAACACAGTTTGGGTGCGTGTTTGGATACATTTTCCACAATACATTTTGGAAAAGCACCATGGGAACATCCCCTTAAATATGTCCACACGGCATAGACAAAATACCGGTTGGATTCTGTCTTAAGCGTCTTTTGCATGGTTTTGGGGACGGTTTGGTCCACGGTTTGCGGATTCGCTCATCCCCCTCAACCATTGAAATGCACATCTTCCACCCGAAAGCAACAGAAGATTGAGCTTGTTCTAAGTTTTTTTGGAACGCCGGCAGTGTAAAAAAAACGACCGGCAGAAAATCCATTCAGTGTGGACTACTCAACTGATTTTCTATTAAAGTCCATGAGGATGGTTGCTTGTCTGAAAATCTGACCAAAAACCTAGCCCATTGGATGAACCCTTATAACGTTCAAACTCACATGTACATAAAAAAGGAAAATGTGCTTGTTTGGAAAAGGGGGTAAATGGCCCAGTCAGGAACTGGTTAGATGGAAGCTTAATAGTAAAGTTGCTCTGTGGATTCGGGTAAATTAGTTCAGACCTGAATTTCTGAAGGAAAATCGGGCAACCAATCGGAAGCCCACGAGTCAGACAGTCATTAATGATACAAGAATGATACATGAGTGATACCTACATGATACACACAATACACAAATGATACGTGCATAATATAAAGCTAATACATAAATGATACATACATGATATAAAATCCAAAAATGATACATACATGATACATAAATTATACCTACATGATACACACAATACAAAAATTATACATGCATAATACAAACATACTACATAAATGATACATACACAATATATGAATAATGCATAAATGATACATGAATGATACCTACATGATACACACAATACACAAATGATACATGCATAATACAAAGCTAATACATAAATAATACATACATGAATGATACATAAATTATATAAAATCCAAAAATGATACATGCATGATACATGAATAATACACACATGAAACATGAATGATACAGGATACAACACAATGTCACTCCAAGTCAATCACACTTCAGTGAAATCAACCTGTCCAGTTATGAATCAATACAGTCTGTGAATCAATTTCTCCTGCTGTTGTGAAAATGGAACAGACAACAGGTAGAAATGAGAGGCAATTTGCAAGACAACCCCTATAGAGGAGTGGTGCTGCAGGTGGTGACCATTTCTCTGTTCTCATCCTTTCTGGCTGCTGTTTTGGTCACTTTTGCATTTTGTCATTGCTCTCACCCCTAGAGGTAGCATGAGGAGGTGTCTACAACCCACAGATGTTTCTCAGGTAGTGCAGCTCATCCAGGATGGCACATCAATGCAAGCTGTAGCAGGAAGGTTAGCGGTGTCTGTCAGCATAGTGTCCAGAGCATGGAGCAGATACCAGGTGACAGGCCAATACAGCAGGAGAGGTGGAGGAGGCTGTAGGAGGGCAACAACCCAGCAGCAGGACTGTTACCTCCTCCTTTGTGCAAGGAGGAACAGGTGGAGCAGTGCCAGAGCCCTGCAAAATGGCCTCCAGAAGGCCATTAATATCTATGTGACTGCTCAAACTGTCCAAAACAGGCTCCATGAGGGGGTATGAGGGCCCGAAATCTACAAGTAAGTGTTATGCTTAAAACCTAACATTGCGCAGGGCAATTGCATTTGCCAGAAAACATCATGATTGGCAGATTCGACATTGGCGCCCTGTGCTCTTCATGGATGAGAGCAGGTTCTCACTGAGCACGTGTGACAGAGTCTGGAGACACCTGCAACATCCTCCACCATGAGCGGTTTGGCAGTGGGTCAGTCATGGTGTGGGGAGGCGTTTCTTTGTAGGGCCGCACAGTCCTCCTTGTCCTGGCCAGAGGTTCCCTTACTGCCATCAGGTACTGGGATGAGGTCCTCAGACCCATTGTGAGAAACCATACGCAGGTGCAGTGGGCCTTGGCTTCCTTCTGATTCATGACAATGTTAGCCCTCATGTGGCTGAAGTGTATCAGCAGTTCCTGCATGATGAAGACATTGATGCTATGGACTGGCCTTTCCCTCCCTCAGACCTGAATCCATCCGAGCACATCTGGGACATCATGTTCCATCCCACCGCCAATTGCCCCACAGACGCCAGGGGTTCTGATGCTTTAATCCAGTCTGGGGGGGCGATCCCTCAAGAACATCCACCCCCTCTCGGGGCATGCCCAGGTTTTTCAGGAAGTCAACAGGAAATGTAGGCCCTGCTACGACTCTTTCCTTATCTTGAGGTTTTTTCCACTGAAGGGGGGTTCAGCCTGAAATTTTTTTTCCATTTTGATTTTGAGAATATTCCAAATCCAGACCCAGGGGAAGATCATGTGTTTTTCAAAATCATTTTTAAAGTTTTTATTGTTTAAATTTTTGTCTAGTATTGAATAAAGAATTGCAACCAGGAATTCCCTTTTTTTTTTAAAGCAGTCAAGAACAAAAACAAATGCCCCAAAACATGAACATAATTGAATTTTCCTTTTTCCCTTTTCTGCTGCAAGCATTTGATTTTTTTCCCCCAATTTCCCCGGGGGTTACTGTTGTTTGTAAAATTTCGGGTCGGGCCAAAAACCAACCCAAACCCAAAACACCCCATGATTTTGAAGATAATTTTCTTATTTTTCTTTCAATTAAAGGGGGTTTTTGCCACACTCATTTCTCCCTCCTGCATCCCGCTTTTTTACCTGTGTGCTCAGAACGGAGCGTGGGGATTTGTTTGAATTGAATCATTACCCGGTAGGGGGGAACATCCCCAGCCTTTCCTCTCTAAAACAAAAAAAAAGTCTGTTTAGTATTAAGCGTGATAGCTACAATGTACTCAAGGAAAATTTTTTTCCCTCACAGCACGGGGTGTTTATTTCAAATCCCCGGGAAACCCAAACCTATGGATTTTTTTTTCTCTTTACAATGCACAACCCTTGAGTTTTTTTTTATATTTATTTTTGCACTGTTTGACGTTACTAAAAACCCCAAGGAGGGGAGTAAAGACACACCGGGGGTTTGAACATCAGACGTGAGGGAAAAGGTATGTCTGAGCTGTGCACCGGATTGAGAGCTCCCCACACGGTCGTACCCCCCGGGAGCAGCTTAAACAAGGACACAAAGGGGAGCACAAAAAAAAAAAACTAATTTTTAATAATGAGAAGGGAAAATGTTTTTTATTTAGTTTGCAATTTCCCGATCTTTTACTTCATGGCAAAACCCCTTTAAGCTTTTCTACATCTTATATTTGCATTAAAGGACCAAACAGCTTGGTTGGCTACAATTGTATACACCTGTGAATCATATATTACCTTGCCTAGTAATTACTAATGCAGCACACTCCCGTAGTTTTTCTTCTTTAACCCGCATGACCTGATATATTCTGCAGCATGAAAACAGACATTTAACAGAACAATTCATGAAAACAGTGTCTAATTGGTGCGGATGTTTCTGGGCCCAAAGTACAAAGGGGTTAATAATAGGGGTAAAAAAAAATTTTTGAAAATATTTCCGCTTTGCAATAAACTCATTAATCTACACTGGCTGCAAATTCAATGGCGCAGAAGCAATGAATGGAAACTGTGTCTGCATGACCTGATGGGACAGGAGTGTCTTCACTGGTGCAGTTGTTTAATGCATTGTGCTATATCATAAAGATTTTAGCCCGCTCATCTAATCATCTGGGGAAGCTGCAGGCTTGTATTTTTAGGGTCACAAAGGATCGATATTCAAGGACCTTCCCATCTTCATAAAATCAGCCTGCAGCTGCTGGATTTATCTTGGTGGGTTAAAAATATGAGGACCCCATATTGTTTTGTTTCTATCCCTTATTTTAAATCTAAAAAGAACATATTAATTTAAAAAAAAAAAGACTTGGAATCTTACCCCATTTTTCATAATCAGCCAAGGAAAAAAAGACAGCTGCAGCCTGATACTATTAGGATGGGGAAGTCCCGGATTTGGCCCCCTTCCACCAAATAACCATTTTGAGCTGCCCCATAAGGGAAATTCACTTTAGGGGTCCATTCTTATGGCCCGGCTAACTATTCTCCTGGGCATTGGGTACCAAAATAGTGCAGGGGGGAGGGAAAACCACTGAGGGTGACACCAAGTAACAAATAAGGAAAGGCTCTGAAAGACACCAATAACAC
>JAODAL010038530.1:0-39097 GCA_025379985.1 Phyllomedusa bahiana
GTAATGTTTTTTTTTTTCCTCTTTTCCAGCCCTTGATTCGGAATACATTTTGGGGCCCAGCCCTTTTCTGGCCCCACACAGGCAGGCGGGGTGAACTTTTTCCCGCATGTATGAGACACCTCTGGGACGGCGAAAATTAGCCAGTCCGCACTGACCTAAGTCCGCATGCGCCCACACACGGCAGGCGCGGGGGACTTACACGGATTATGATCCACCACGGGCGGCACTTGGGCGCATCCCGACTGCCCCAAAATCCCATGTGCCCACACATGGCGGGGGCACGGGGACTTTACACCACATGTTGACCCACTGGGGCGCCGAAAACATAGGGCAGTTTTCACTTGAAATGGGGCAAAAGTGCGCCCCGATTGGGGCGAGCTTATACATGTCGCCCTTAATTTTTAACAAAATCAGAAAAATAGTCATGGGTTATTTAATTTAAAATTAATTTTAGATTCATTAATTTTAAAAATTATAATGGGAGAATTTCATATTTTTTGGGATTTTTGTATTTTATAAAAATTTTATATTACTTTTTTATTTAAAAATTTTAAATTTTTATATAATTGAAATTATCAAAAATTTACTTTTTTTTATTGACGTTATAATTTAACAAAAAAAGGGATTTTTTTTCCTTGTGAAATCTAGCCCATTTCAGATCAGGCGCCCACATTGAAATTTTGTTATTCGAGCAGAAATGTGCCTGTTTTGCCAACCACATTTTTAAAGTTCTAATATTAGTGACACCCCCCATAACCCCCCCAGAAACCCCCCAAAACGTCCCCCATTTGGGGCGCATCAAAAAGTTCGAGTCTTACAACAACGCCTAACAATTCATTAGGGCATTTAACATCAGATGTCATTAAAGGGGTTTTGCCACATGAATTTGACTTGGGATCCCCCAAAAATGGGTATTTAATATTTTTTAAAATAAGTGATTAAAAAAAGTGACCCTTGAGACACAGCTTTTCCAGCCCCCCTTAGTTCCCTTTAAATTTTTGCATTTAGAATGACCAGGAGAACTGACAAGCTGATCGCCGCTTTGCGTGAAACCTTCTTTCTGGTGCGGGGGAAAATGAAAGATTTTTAAGAGAGGGGGAGAAAGTGCAGTTATGACCCGTGTTGCGTAAAGAAAAATAAATGTTGAAAGTTATTTTTTGATTAAATTTTTTGAGACCCCCTTTTTTCCTCATCCTTCTCCCCCCCCCCCTTCCCCCCTGCAGCATTAGAATCACAGTTTTTTTATTTTCTCCCTTTTGGGTGAAAAGGGAGGTAAGGCTCACCCCGGAAAAACCCCCTTTAAAGGCCATTTTTCGCCAAAAAGGAAAAAAAACCCCAACCCTACTTTCTCCCTTAGGGCGCAGTATAAAGGGAAGGCTCTAAAGTAATACCGGTCCCTTTTCAGTGATAAGCGTCGAATGTTTAAAATTTTTTTTTTTGTGCTTTTCAAAATGGGTGTATGTTCACGCCCCTTCCTATGTTTAGGTTTTACGGAACTTAGAGCGTTTAAAGTAATGCCCCAAACTGTACAAAGGGTTATACGGGGGAAATAAAGAAAATCATTAGAACAGCATGTCGTGAATAGAAACTTTGAATGCCTGTGCTGTGTTGCTCTTGTGTAGTAAATGGGGGTAAAAGAAAAAAAAATTTTAAAATTTAATGAGTAAAAATTTTTTTAAATATAAAAAATCCAACAACATAGCATGCTTTTTAAAAGTAATTTTTTTTTAGATTTTATGAATTTTAAAAAAACATTTTATGAAAAATATTTTTTATTTGTGGTATTTAATATTTTTTTTTTAATTTTTATATGATCAAATTTTTCATTAAATGAAAAAAAATTTTTACAGTTTGTAAATTTGAAAATTAGCTTTTTATTATTGACGGTGTAAATTATAAAAAATTGGGCATTTTGCCCCCAAAACAAATTATCTCCACTTGACTTCCAGGCTCAACAGACCAATTGAAAAAGAAATGCCTGTTGGGAGATGCGCCCAGTTTTGCTGAACACATTCATATAAAGGGCAATCATTCAATTTGGGGGAACCTCCATATCCCCCACATGCTGCCGCATAAAAAGTGTCAGACTTCGACAAGCACCAAAATGTTCATTTTTATCGCCAAACTTCGCCACCCCTCACTTTGGTGCAGTTTACATTAAAAAAGGGGAAAACCGTCATACTGTCTCTCTTATTTAGATAAGGGGGCCCAATGCTTATCCCATCCCCAAAATCATTTTACACTTTTTGGGTTTCCCAGATTATTGTATCCCACCCTGAAAGTTACGAGTGGGGGGTTTTAAAAAAAAAAAAACATATGTTCAGCATTTTACTCTCTACATTTTTGGACCAAAACTTAGGGCCTCATGTATGAAAACTGTCTGTGTCTTAGACTTCCTTTGTTGCCCATAGCAACCACACAGAGTTCCCTGTTTATTGCATATAGTGCAAAAATTAAAGGAGAGCTCTGATTGGTTGCTATGGGCAACAAAGAAAGTCTTAGACCTCGATAGCTTTCATATATGTCCCCCCTTAATTCCATTGGACAGTAGCTAGATTTTCTTTGAAGCTCATGTTATCCTTAGGTTATTTACCCTTAAAAAATAAAAACAGCAACCAATGTGACGAAGTAACAAAAAAATATACTTACCTTACAAATCCCTCAGCAAAACAGTGCAGAAGCTCCAGTATCTGTTTACTAGTGACCAGCATGTAACCTCTATAGCAAATTAGTGGCCTCTGTAGTTATGTGCAATACTGATAGCATTGTGGCACAGTGATGAGAGCCATGATACTCATAGTACTACACATGACTCCTGATGTCACTGATTGGCATCAGCAGATATATGTCAGCCTCTAGTAAACAAAGACTGGAGCGCCCACTGATGTGTCTTCACTGGAATGATGGGAGTTGTGTGAGGTAAGTAAATTTTTTTAATCACATTTGCTGTCTTCAGTTTTTCAAGGTAACTAACCCATTTAAACCATAAGAACAGTTATGTAAACTTTATACTAGCACTGCAGCATTTTCTTTGTGTCTACTTAGTGATTAGTAGACATATAAAGATTTTCTTTCTTATGCCTCAGTTATCTTAGTGTTATCTGGTGATCAGGATTATTTTCAGAACTCACAACTGTGCTTGGTCTTCTTGAACCAGGTTGATAAGAGACATCCTCTTATCAAGCTATGTCTAAAACAAGGACTACAAAATACAACGGCTGCTGTTAAAGAGAATCTGTCAAATGCCAATGCAGTATCTCACATAGTGTCCTGTATACTGTGAAAAAAATTACAGTTGCTTAAAACCAGACACAAAACACTATAGGGAACTGTTTAAATATATACTTGGGACAATTTTAACATATTGGTGGACCTAGTGCAAAGATTTCATGAGTGCCTTCCGCTCCTGATTATCTTCATGCCCTCTGACATTTACCCCCTTCCCGACAATGGACGTATGCATACGCCCTAGCGGGAAGTGACTTCCCGCAAATGGACGTATGCATACGTCCTGGCGATCGCGCGGGCTTGCAGGCGAGCGCGCACATCGCGAAAAGGGAACCAGCGGTAAATTCCCGCGGCTTCCAAGCCAAAAAACCCTTTTGCCGGATTTGTTTATCCGGCCGGGGGGTGATTAACGCTTAAAAAAACCCCCAGCCTGTCATGGCTGCAAAATTTAAAACCGCGGGGCGGGAGGAGTGGGGCCCTCCCCTTCCTTTCCCCCCCAAAACCCACCAGCAACGGGGGGGATGCCGCCCGCTGGCTCAAAACCAAAACTCCCCGGTTTTTTCCTAAAAGCACCCGGGAAGTCGGGGATACGTCCCCCCTTGCCCACTATGCATTGGGGAAAGGGGTAAAGATTGCCATGGCGCCCTGTGCACCCCTTAACCTGTGAAACCGGCTCCAAATTCAAACAGCAATCTAAGATTTGCTGTTACAAAATCCCCACGGGGGGGAAAAGAAAAAAAAAGGGAAAAAAAAAAGAAAAAAAAAAATTTAAAACCCCAAACAAAAAAAAATAAAATTAAAAATACACCCCCCCTTTTCCCCCTTTAAAAAACCCCAAACCCCCCAAAAAAAAGTTTAAAAAAATAAATAAAAACCCATTTTTTGGTTTACCCGCCGCGTGCGTAAAAAAACCCACCCTATAAATCTGTCACGAAAAATTAACCCCGTACAGTAAAACCCGCCGTAAAAAAAAACAAAAATAAAAAAACATTAACAGAATTGGTTTTTTTGTACATCCCGCAGAAAACAAAAAATGGAAAAAAAAAAGGATAAAAAACTCATAAAAACGCCAATTAAAACTTCATTTCACCCCGCAAAAAAAAAACCCTTACACAGCATGAAATACAGAAAAAAAAAAAAATTTAAAAGGCCTCAGAAGACAGCGAGGGCAAAAATATTTTTTAACACAAAAAAAAACATTTTTTTTTTTTTTTTTTTTTTTTAAAGTGTTTCCCAAAATGTTAAAAAAACTATATAAAATGGGGTACCCCGCCGAAAAATCATATGGGAACCCAGAGAGAAAAGAAAAACGGGTCAGGGGTTATCCCAGGGTGAGCGTTTTTAAAAAAATAAAATAAAAAACACAACAAGGATTGCAGTATTTTTTCACCCCCCTTCCAAAAAAACTTTTTAAAAAAAAAATTTTGATAAAAAAAAAGTTTTTTCCCCCCCAAAAAAAAAGTTACCAATAAAAACCGCTTTCTAAACCCGCAAAAAAAAAAGCCCCTACACAATCCGTACACAAAAAAAATTAAAAAGGGTTAATGGCTTTCAGACAAAGGCGATGCAAAAAAGTGTTTTCCCCTTTTTGAAAAAAAGTGTTTTTTATTGTTTTAAAAGCGGGAAAACACAAACACTCCCAAGAACTTACAAAAGAAACGAGTATGGGTGAGAGAACCCTTGATATAATGGAAAATAAAGTTCGGGTATCCAAATTTACAAAAAAAAAACCCAAAACAACCCCGGAAATAACCCCCTAAAAAAAGATCCCAAAAAACATAATTTTTAAATCAAATGAAAAGGGGGTTGGGAAAAAAAACCAAAAAAAAAACCCCCCAAAAAAATTACCCTTAAAGGGGACCTTTTTCCCTAAAAAAATGGGGAAATCGCCCCAATAAGGGCCCCCACACGGGCCTAAAACTAACCCTGCCCCCTAGCTAAAATTAAATGAAAAAAGAGAAAAAAAAAAAAAAAAAAACACATAAAAATACAAATGGGGGGCAAAAACCCAAAAAAAGTGCGGGGGGAAAAATTTAAAATACAACAGCCCAAAAAAATTTTGATTTTAAAAAAATATATGAATTGATGTTTGCTTTCATAGAAAAATAAAAAATTTAACCCGCATAAAAAAATTCCCAATTTTTCCCCAACGCGTTTCCCCCCCTGATACTGGGGTTTCATCGGGGAAAAAATTGCATTTGGGTAAAACAAAAAGGGAAACATCTAAAAAAAAATTTCAAAAAATTTAAAGCAATAAAAATAACCCACTTCCCCATAATAAATTGAAAACGGGGCTGGTAAGATAGAGGACGGGGCCCAAAGGATAAGTCGTACAGATCCCCGCAAACGATTACGAAGAATTTCCAACAGTAACAAATTCAGTGAAATCCAAGCCCCCTATATAGCCAGGCAAATTAGCCCAAAATTATTATACCTTACCCCCTTGACAAACCACAAAAGGCCCGGGTATGCAAAAACGCCCAAAAAAAAAAAAAAAAAATTTTTCCCAAAGTGTTAAAACCCTACAAGGCCCCGGCAAACAATCCCGGGGAAAAATGCTCATGCATGTACAGAAACGGGGAGGGAAAAAACAAACATTTAAAATAAATACATAGACCAAGATGAATGCGCTGTACCCGGCGAGCCAGCAGCCCCGACCCAAAATAAAAATGACGCAAAAACGCAAAATTACCCTGGGGCTTAAATTTAACAAAAAATAAACAAAAAAAAAGGAATTGGAAGGGGCGCTAAGCATTTATTTTAAAAAATTGAAAAAAAAAACGAGCCTATAGAGAAAAAGGGTTTGTATGCAACTAAACATTTGTATATTTGTGAAAACCATATAAAAACCAAAACTAAGAATCCTATAAGTTCAAATAGTTTCAAAAAGGTTAAAAAAAGGGGAAATGTTTATACCGAAATATGGCTTTTTAAATTTACTGAACCAAAAAAATAAAAAAAAAAAAAAAAATTTACTTATTTTGTGGCAGTACAAAGGCGCTTTAAAAGTGTACAAGATATAAAAAACAAGCCCATAGGGGCAGGAAAACTTATTTGAAAAACAAACCCAGATGAAGGGTTAGAAAAGGCCCAAAGGGAAAAAGGTCCCACATAAAGGGTTTCCAATAAAGGAAAACCAAAAAAACGTAGGTGTTTCATACTATAAAAACGTCCCCAAAAAAATGGAATTTTTTAACGGGAAATTTTAAAAAAAACAAAAAAAAATATTTAAAATACAAAGATGAATTTCAAAAATGGGATGAAAAATGAAAAAATATAGAAGAAGTTTCTTTTAAATAAGGGAGCACTATGGCACCCCCCATACCCATTTTTAAAATTTTGGATGTTTAATAAATAGCAAAAAATTTACAAATTTAAAAATTTGCTAAATAAAAGGAGAAAAGGGCCCAAAAAATCTTTGGGAAACCCGTTGCTTCTTTTATTTAAGATTGAAATCCAAGGGGTTTCCCTTTTGTAATAGTTTTGCGATCAAAGTCCCCCCCACGGGGAGAGGGTTTTGAGACCATTTCGATTCCGAAAAGGTTTAAAGCAAATGGGTTACACAGGGGAAAGGTATATATGGCGGGGAGACCGGAGAGTCCGTTTTTTGGTAAAAACGCCAATATGTTCTAAAATACGGCGTCCCCGTTCACGCTTTTGTCTTTCCAACATAAAAGGAGGGGCCAAGGAGGAACACTGTATAGGACACCTTTCGTTTTGCAATTTGAAATAACTGAACATCTAAAGGGTACGACCCGCAAAATTACAGGGTTAATAAAATTTAGAGAAAACAATTAAGCCCACATGCTTTAAAACTCCCACATCTATATGTCCCAACTGTTTTTTGTGTACCCACATAGGGGAGGGAGGGGGAAAGGGGTTAAAAAAACTATGTAAAAGGGTCGTTTCCCCAAAAAATTTTCCCCCCCTAAATTTGAAATGGGGGGGCGGGATAAAACAAATTGGGATAATATAGGCCCCCCCGGGGGTTTTAGCAAAGGCCAAAAACCCCGATAAAAGACGAATCGGGGAAACGCAAGACCAAAAGGGTTGCCAAAAATTTAACGTTTTGGACTCACAGTTTTTAAAAAAACCAAAAATAAACCCTGAAGAAAAAAATTTCTATCAAAACGCTTGCAAATGATATGCCTGGGGAAAAACCCTTTTTTGGGGTAACCCGCTCTAAAAACTTGTTTTTAATCTTTCAGCTTCTTCTTTGTATAGCTGAAAAAGATGAGCAATTTCTGCGGGGTTTAATGTACTGGCCCTTTGGATACCCGTTTTAAAAAAACGTGGATGAAACTTCCCATTTTTAAAAAGGCTGTTTCCCCGCAGTTTTGGGTTTTTTAAAAAAGGTTTTTCCCAAAGTCCCATCAATTTTGATTTTCTTATCAAAAAACCCAAAAACTATCCCCGGGGCGGTTTATTTGAACGTGAACTTTAAAAACCCACAAAAATTGACGTTGAGGCTTCCAAAAAAGATGAGAAAATTTTCTTAAAACACCTGACCCAAAATAAAGAAGTTTTCATAATATTACGTCCCCCGAAAAGATTGGGTTTTTTTAAAAAAAATTTATATTTTTTCAATTTTTGAGAAGACTTGGTTTTCCCCCCCACCACCCAGGAAAAATTTTCAAATGTGGGGGCCCTGGGGGTCCCCCTAGCTGTGCCCCCGGCTGGTGGTAGTCCTTCCAAAAAAAAAATGAAAAAAATTTTGTGTTAGGAAAAAACCCCAAAAGCTTCAATTTCAAAATTTTTGTTGGTCGTAAGGAAGGCACCCCTTTTTGGCCCGGAAAAAATTTTACAGCACCCAAACCCCCCTTCATGGGGGATGGGGCTGAGAGAGCCTCAACGTCAATGCTGGGATAACCCAAAAGGCCTCCCCCCACTATCATGCCAACCAATTTTAACCGCAGGTTCCCGTGGTAACCCCAATTTACGAAAGGGGAAGGGGAAAGGGAACGAAAAAGGGCAAGTATTTTAACAACGGGGACTCGAAATTTTTTTGGGGCAATTATTTATGCCGAAATTTTAAAAGGGCCTATTTTAGGGGGACAACCCCTTATGGGAACCCCTTTGGAAAAGGCCCCAAAAAAAATAGATACCTGAGGGGTTTTTGGGCTGGAAAAAAAGAAATTGTATTTTGAATTTAATGATTTTAAAAGGGGCAAAGTCCTTTACCCCAGGGAAAACTTTTTTTTCTGGGGCAGAAATTTTTGAAGGATTTTTGGCAAAAAAAGCAAAAGGGCCCTTTTTTAACCCAAAATTGTAAGGGCCCCATGTTTTTAAAAGGCAAGAAATTTTAAGAAAGACAAAAATTTTCCCCCTTGTCCCGGCCCGGGTTTAAAAGTAATAAAAAACTTAACCCCCGTTCCAGAAATTTTTTGGGGAAAAGTAACATTTCTGGGGAGAATTTTTTCCCACGGGCAAAAAAATTTATTTGTGTGATTTTCTCAATACCGCACACACCATTTAACAAACAAAAATCGATATTTCAACAGAAACCGGAGGCATTTTAGTATCTTTTTTGGGTTTGACAAGAAGAAAAAAGGGGCCCCCCGACGACTTTCTCGTTGGGGCCTCCAAAGTCCCCAGGGTTTGGAAACCCCCTAAGATCGGTGGAAAACCAACCAAAGATGCACACTGTTGTTCTCTTTTAATTTTTAAAAAAATTCTTCCCTTTAAAATTTGCCAGCAAACAAATGGATTCTCTACCCCCCAAAAAGATTTCCCTTTTGGGAAATAGGGACAAAAGAAAGAAAACCCCTACTTTGTTCGGAAATTTCCCCCGGAAAACCCAAAATTTATCAGAAAGAAATTAAAATATTCGAGGGGAAGGTGAGAAGGACCCGACTGGCCCTTTTCCCCAAAGTCCATTAAAATTTCCCCTCAAAAAACCCTCTAAAAAAAAAAAAGGTGAAGGGTTGGGCTGATGGGAGGGGGACTGGGCCCTTTGTCAAAAGGGCCTGCGGGTAAAGGGGAAACAAGAAACGGGGAAAAGGGCCAAGGGGGCACCGGGTTGGGAAAAAACTGGTATAATCGGCATTTAAAAACCTTCCCCCAAAAAATTTTTTTTCCCCCCCCCCCCTCATTTTGTTGGGGGGGGTCCCACTTTACGAAAAACCCCCGGGGGAAAACGAGTTTGATAAGGGGGG
The DNA here is from genome assembly GCA_025379985.1 of Phyllomedusa bahiana. Classification (NCBI taxonomy): domain Eukaryota; kingdom Metazoa; phylum Chordata; class Amphibia; order Anura; family Hylidae; genus Phyllomedusa; species Phyllomedusa bahiana. Next base: position 9,384 of record JAODAL010038530.1, read on the forward strand.
CCAAAAAATTTTAAAATTTTTTTGGAAAGTTAAAAATTTGAATCAATGGTCTGTTTTCTTTTTAAAAAAACTGTACCACTATTATTAAACAATGGTGGTTTTGTTAGGCTCCATACACTATAAAGGCCCGGGTTTTTCCCCCAAAACCCCCCCAAAAAAGGCACGAATAGATTTTGTTTCCTTTTTTGAATGGATGTAAATTTGTCAATATTGTTTTGGGAAATTCCAATTTTTTCCCCGGTTTTAATTTTTGGTTTTACTTTTACGTTTTGAGACAGTTTCAACAATTTTCCTTTAAAATTTTTTAATTCCCTTAAAATATTTTTTTCCTCATCCCCAAAAAAAATTCATAAAAAACCCCGGGAAGGGGGAAGTCGCCTCCTGTTCCCCCTTTGCATTAATTCTGGGGGTTTCAAAATCTCAAAGCCCTTTCAATCGGGGGTCCTAAACCCTTTCGGAACTATTTATTTTTATTTTAGTTTTTCCCAAAAAATTTAGCTCCCCCCATGATTTAATGACAAACGATTTTTCACATTTAAATCCTTAAAAAGTTGGGGCAAAAGGGAAATTTCCCTTTTTTTAATCTAATGTATTCCCTTTAAACAGAAAAAAATCCCCCCACCTCATTCACCCTTTACAAACCTGAGGGATGCGCCCTTTTACAGCGCATTTCATCTTGGGCCCCAAAGAGTTTATTTAACCCGTTTTTTTTTCCCTCCCTGTTAAATGTACATGCATGAGGCTTTTTCCCGGGAAAAGTTTCCGGACCCTTTTTTAGTTCAAAAACCTTTTTAAAAAATTTTTTTTTTTTTTTGGGGGTTTTTCTTTTTAGGGCTCTTTTTTTATCCCAAGGGGCTAACGGCGGGTACTAATTGGGGGCCCAATTTGCCTGGCTATATATTTGGGGTTTGGGTTCACTGAATTTGTTTTTTGCTTGGACCTGTCCAGTAATCAGAAAGGGGGATCCGGAAAAAGACTTATCCTTGGGGCCCCGTCCCCTATCTTACCAGCCCCGTTTTTCCCCCATTATGGGACGTGAGTTATATTTATTGCATTTAAAAAAAGTTGATTTTTTCTTTGATGTTCCGTATTGTTGTTTAATTTAACTGCAAATTTTTCCCCATAAAACCCCCGAAACTAGGGGGGAAAGCGTTGGAAAATTGGAAAAATTTATGCGTTATTGATTATTTTTTCCCATGCGCATATCAATTTAAAGTATTTTTGAACATCCCCCACGGGATATTGTCCCCGTTGTATTGTTTTTTATAAAAGCACTTTTTTTGTTTTTGCACTCCATTTGAAATATATGGGTTTTTTTTTTTTTTTTTTTCCCTTTTTTTTTTTAGATGTAAACTTGGGACAGGGTTTGTTTAGGTTCCGTGGGGGGCCCCTTTTTGGGGCGATTTTTCCCCCTTTTTTAAAGGGAACAGGGCCTTGATAGGGTATATTTGAGGGGGTTTTTTCGTTTTTTTTCCCAATCTTAAATTTAATTTTGATTAAAAGTTTTTTTTTTTTGTTTTCTTTTTCTAGGTGTTTTACCCTTAAATTTTTTTGGTGTAAAAGCAGTAAAACAAAAAAAATTATAAAAATTGGGGATCGCTGTTTAAACGAAAGACCTGCTGAGTAATACTTTAAATTTAGTTATACTGGGACGGGACCGTGTAAAAAATAAAAATAAAAAACACTACCAGGAAAAGCCTTAAATTTTTTTCAAAAAGCCTCCCAAAAACCTTAATAAAAAGTGATAAAAGCAAACAAATTGCCCCCCAAATGGAAAAAAATAAAAAAAATAAAAATTTCCCAAAAAAAAACAAGCCCATAATCAGCTCCGTATACAGAAAACTGAAAACGTTATTGCTATCAGAACAGGTAATCCCTGTTAAAACATAACTTTTACTAAATTATCTAAAATTATACTTTACTAAACCCCTATAATCAACCACAACACACCTAAATGATACAGCAAAACTAAATATCATCCATCAGTGGAGTAATCGCCCTGATAAAGGGCGGCTCGCTTTAATGACAGATTAAATATCACTGTATACGTGTATTACAATTCTTTAATCACAGCTATCCCAACGCGTTTCCCCATTCAATTTTGGTTTCATCAGGGGATTCAAACAAACTCCTTTCGCTGTGGAATAAGAATACGCTATATAAACGCAATACAATCTATCTATGACGGATATATCACCTCTATGGGTGAGATAGAAAAAATGATACTTAGCTTAGAAGCTGCCAGGTATAAAGTGATAATCCTCGCAGCCCAATTGGTATGCTGGCACCCAGGATAGAAGGGATACAGAATGATTTATTTCTGCGTCCCTTAAATACCTTATTTGGCCCTTTAGATGTATAACAATAAATCCCCTAGCATTTCGGTATTGGTGTATGTTGTTTTATGCTTATTGCCGGGTTCTACTTAACATGTGCGCATATCTCCCTGCCTTTACTCAGTTTGGCGTTCCGGAAGTTGTACTGCGCATGACCGGAAACTAGATAAAATGTCATTTCCGATTTCCTTCGGCGAAAGCAACGCTATGCTAATACCAAAGCCCCATACTGCCGCGGCGCAGTCCGGCGTCCCAAAGAAAGGTTCTGCGCACGTCCAGGGAAAAGGCGCCTGGCAAATGCGCATGACAAAAATGGGCACAACCATCGGCGCCGCACACATTACCCCGCTCTCATTGAAAAAGACAACACCGGTCACCTCCGGCAAGCACCACCGGAGACCCAACCACACACATGCGGCAGCCGAGTCAGTCTCCATACCAAAAATAAAAACCGCACACTCAACTATCCGCCCCGACCGCCAATAGCTGCTAAGCAGCCCCGGATTTCTTAAAGTGGTCGACTGTATAACGGATATCTAGAGGGTAATGTGAGCAATTGATTCAGGGCCAAATAAATTCGGGGTACAAAAATTCATTGTCTTAAGCTGACAGAAATTATCAGACTACAAGTAATCAATGAATATAATGAAAAAATGTAATGATATAATAATGATACATACAATACAGTCAGCTTTGAAAATCGATATTAGACCTCTGTGGAGAGTACGAACAAAACAGAGCAGAATAAACAGACCCAAGTGTGAGTCTTACTCGATAAAACATCCAAATTGCAAAGTCTCATTAAGGCCCTTTGGATAAACCGATTCCATACGGTAGATCCACTGGGCCTCTTTACACAGAATTCGTCTATCCCATTCTCCTCCTCTTGGAGACGGTCTCACTACCTCCATGATCAAAAAACGCAGAGATTCCCATTCTCCATTATGATGTCCCAAAAATGTCGAGCTTACTGGGTGTCTCTTCTATTACGTATGTCCCCCCGATGTTCTCCACCTTTTTTGAATGTCCTCTTTGTTTTTCCAATATAATTCAGTGGGCAGGGACATATGCACATGTAGACTACTCCTTCTGTCCTGCAATTGGCAAAATCACGGATGAAGAATTGTTTTCCATTTGAGGCACTTGAAAAAGGATTTATTTTGTTTATTAGGGGCGGGCCCAAAACCCCCCTCCCCACTTTTAAAACATCCCTATCGGTTTCCTTTCAACCCAAGTTCCTGGGGGGTATTTGAAATATCAAGGGAATTTGGTTTGAAAGGAAACGATAGGCATTTTTTAAATGGGGAGAGGTTGTGGGCCTGCCCATACTAAAACAAACAAAATTCCTTACAAGTGCCTCAATGGAAAAATTTTACCCGTGATTTTGCCTTTTGCGGACAGAAGGGTAGTCTACATGTGAAAGTCCCGCCCACTGAATTTAGGGGAAAAACAAAGGGGACATTCAAAAGGGGGTGGGAAAATCGGGGGGACTACGTAATAGAAGAAACAGCAGTAGCTGACATTTTTGGGAAAATTTCATAATGGAAAAGGGGAATCTCTGGTTTTTTGATCGGGAGGTGTGAGACCTTCCCCAAAAGGGGGGGAGAATGGGTAGACAATTTGTTTTAAAGAGCCCAGTGGATTACCGTAGGGGATGGGTTTACCAAAGGGCCCTTTAAAAACTTTGCAATTTGGTGTTTTATTGAGAAAATCCCCACTTGGGTCTTTTTATTTGCCTTTTTTTGTTGTACCTCCCAGGGTCCAATATCGATTTTTCAAAGCTGACTGTATTGAGTATCATTATTTTCTTTTCATTTTTTTTTATATTCATTGATTACTTATTTCTGTAATTTCTGTAGCAAAAGCAATAAATTTTTTGTACCCCGAATTTTTTTGGGGCCTGAATCAATTGTAATTCCCCTCAATTTTTCCCCCGTTACACACCCGCCCACTTTAAAGAAATTGGGCTGTTAGCGCTATTGGGGGTCGGGGGGTGTTGTGGGTGGGGTTTTTTTTTTTTTGGGTATGGAGACGACTCGGCTGCCGCATGTTGTGGTTGGGTCCCCGGTGGTGCTTGCCGGAGGGGGACCGGTGTTGTCTTTTTCAATGGAGCGGGGTTTAATGTGTGCGGCGCCGATGGTTGTGCCCTTTTTGTTATGGCATTTGCCAGGCGCCTTTTCCCGGACGTGCGCCCGAACCTTTCTTGGGACGCCGGACTGCGCGCGGGAGTATGGGGCTTTGGGATTGCATAGCGTTGCTTTTGCCGAAGGAAATCGGAATGACATTTTTTTAGTTTCCGGTCATCGCAGACAAACTTCCGAACGCAAAATGAGTAAAGGAGGGGATATGCGCACGTTAAGTAAACCCGGGAAAAAGATAAAAAAACTACACCAAAACCGAAATGTAGGGATTTATTGTTAAAACATCTAAAGGGCCAAATAAGTATTTAAAGGGGGGCAGAAATAAATCATTTGTATCCCTTCATCCCGGGGGGCCCCATTTTCCAATTGGGCTGCGAGGATTACACTTTATTTCCCGGCAGCTTTTAAGCTAATATCATTTTTTCATCTCACCTAAGGTGATTATCCCAAGATAGATTGTTTTGGTTGTATATAGCGTATTTTTATTCCCAGCGAAAAGGGTTTTGTTTGAATCCCCTGATGAACCCTAAATTGAATGGGGGGGAAACGCTTGGGATAGTGTGATTAAAGAATTGTAATACACGTATACATGATTTTTGTCATTAAAACGGGGAGCCGCCCCTTTTTCAGGGCATTTTCTCACGATGAGTATTTAGTATGTGTATCATTTAGGTGTGTTGTGGGTTTTTTATAGGGGTTTGTAAGAAAAATTTTAGTAATTTAGTAAAAGTAGTTTTAACAGGGGTTTTAATTTTGCGTGATATAGGTCAAAATCCCCTGTTTAAAAAATTTGTAGTTTTAAATTCTTCGAACGGCAAAATAAAAAAGCAATTTTTTTTAGACCTATTTTTATTGTAAAAAAATAATAAAACATAAAAAACTATAAAAAATTTCTATATCATTGCAATTGTACTGACCCCCATAGTAAAGATATCCTGTCATTTATACTGCACGGCGAACGCTGTAAAATTGAAAGCCCAAAAAACAATGGCGGAATTGCGTTTTCCCCTCATTTTCATAGCCCAATGCAAAAAAAAAAAAAACACTTTGGAACACCTGTGCACCCAAAATGTACAATACACCCCTAGATGAGATCCCTGAGGAGTACTGAATCCAAAATGGGGTGACTTCTGGAAGGTTTCACCTGTTCTGGTACTTTGGGGGCTTTGTAAATGCGACATGACCCCACCAAAATCTGTGTTCCAGAAGCCAAATAGCGCTCCCTCCCTTGTACCCCCTGCCATGCGCCCAAACAGCAGTTTACACCCACATGTAGGGTAATGCCGAACTTGAAAGAAATTGCGTAAGATGGTTTTGGGTGCTTTTTTACCAGGATGCCTTGTAAAAATGAAACATTTTCAGCTAAAATTGCAGATTAGGAAAAATTTTTTTTTTCCATTTTCACAGCCTAACGCTAAACAATTTTGTGACACACCTGTGGAGTCGATATGCTCACTACACCCCTGGATATATTCCTTAAGGGGTGTAGTTTCCAATATGGGGTATTTCTAGGGAAGTTTATTAAGTTTTAGCACCTTAGGGTGTCCACAAAACTGAAATGGCCCCTAAATAAAATCGTAATGAAAATGAGACACCAGAATCCAGTAGGTGCTCCTCCTATTCTGGGGCTTGTGGTTGAGCCAAATAATGCACTAGGGCCACATATGGGATATCTCTGAAAACGGCAGAATCTGAGGAATCAATATTAAGTTGCATATCCCTGATCACATTTACCATATTCTTGTGAATAATGTATAAAAATTGAAAATCTGCAAAAAAAGTGAAATTTTGAAATTTCCCTTCCACTTTGCTTTAATTCCTGTGAAACACCTAATGGGTTAATAAACTTCATAAATGCTGTTTTGAATACTTTAAGGGGTGTAGTTTCTTAGATGAGGTCATTTATGGGGGTATCTAACATACAGGTCAATCAAAGTCACGTTAGAACTGGACTGGTCCCTAAAAAATGTATATTTCAAATTTTCTTGAAAATTACTACTAAATTTCTAAACCCTCTAATGTCGTAAAAAAAAAAAAAGACATTTAAAAAAAATGATGCCAAACTACAGCAGACATATGGTAGATGCTAGTTATAAACTATTTTGAGTGGAATAACTATCTGTCTTACATGCAGAATTTTTTGAAGTTTAAAATTGGTACATTTTTCAAATTTTTCCCAATTTTTTTTATATTTTTCACAAATAAACAAGCATTTTTTAGACCAAAATTTCTTACTATCTTAAAGCACAATGTGTAACGAGAAAACATTCTCTGAATCACATGGATAGGTTAAAGTGTCAAAAAGTTATTCTCACATAAAATGACACATGACAGATTTGGGGCTCTGTCAGAGAGGCCAAAACTGGCTCCGGCGTTAAGGGGTTAAAACCAACACAAGAGAGAGAGAGACAGAGAGAGAGACAGGGACAAAGAGAGAGAGAAAGAGACTCTCCAGCACTCGTAGATTAAAAATCCACTCCAGCACTTTTTTACTTCTTATTAAAAATCTTCCATAAAATCAAATAATGACAAATCACAGACATATATGTGTCAAGTACAAATTTATCCTTTTTATCTGTACTCTTGCTATTGCTATCCCTTCCAAATCAAATATATATTTTACTGAAAAACAGCGGGAGCCCCAAAGGAATTACACTCCACCAAGGTTGCTGGAATATAGTTCGCTTTAATAAAAGGAAAGAAAAGACTTTTATAGTTGTGATATGTATACATTTCATAAGTATGGTTGTTTGATCAGGTTAATTATTTTTGGGGAAGAAAGTTTTAAGGAAATCAAATATAAGTTCATATATGGTGATATACATAACCCCCTTTATTTCTACATGCTTGCTAATATTGCACAGTCTAAAAAACACAACCCCTTTTAATTGGACTTGTTTATCCTGTTAAATGCATCTGATTTGGGGTGTTGGTTTGAATGTGCTCTGCCCCATTTTGTTCTTTGCTGTATAAGCTTTATTGTAAGATTAGAGCCCATGTATTTTTTTTCAGCTTTCTTCCGAACCAGTCTATCCTGGAGTATTTTTTCCCTCAAAAGATTCATTCCCAAAGGGTTTAAAATATCTGATTAAAATGGGAAGGGTAATAAGAAGGGTTTATAACACAGCATATAGTTTTTTCAAAAATTTAACAATGGTTTAGAAAATAAAACAGAGTTTTAATTTTTTTAAAATTGATCCTGATACAGCCCCCCCAAAAAACTTTTTAAATTCTGTTTTTCCATGTTTTTTCCAAAACTGACAAGGATAACATTTTCACTGTTTTTTGGACAGCTGATGGACAGGTGGGCAGTTTTAAAACCCGCGAATCACTGCCAGTTTGCTCCAAGGGGGCGAAAACTAAGCGACCCCCACCCTTTTCACACCCTTTGATGGTAAGGGGGTTTTGACAACACCCCCAGGTGCTACCTCAAGCAGCCCCCACAGTGAAAATTTTTATGGATTGTTTGACAACCAAATTTTGGGGAAACCTTGATAATGAATGAACATGTAGATCTTATAAAAAAGAAGGGATAAAGCTGAAAGAAATTGTAGGGTCTGGAAAAAAAGAAGGGGTCCCCCCCTATTGTCACCCCTATTTGTATATTATTGTTCGAGTCCCGCTTTTCCGATCCCAACTTTAAATTCATCAGCCACCCCCCTTGGTGTCCCCTTGTTTTTTTTACACCATCCGACCAGACAAACAATTAAAGGATAAATAAAGGTTCATTGGCTTTTTTTGGTCACAATCTCTTTCTGACAGTGTAAGCATGCACCCAGGGGTCTTCCCTTTCAAGTTTCATGGGGTTTGGGGATATCAGAGAACTTGGTTGGCCCCTTAAAATTTTGGGCCCCAAAGGAATCTCTCACATGGTTTTTACCCATACAAAAATCACCGGCTGGGCTTGAATTTTTTTGGTCAAGTCGAGTCGGGAACAGAAGAAAACACTGAAGCTGGGTTAATTTCAATCATTCACATGTTCAGGACATTTTCACAAGGTATCATTTTTTTTTTTTTTGCAATCAACTGTTTTGGATGGAACCCCCCCAAACCTAGGTCCCCCGGGGAAACAATATTTCATAGGGGTAGACTATGGGCCACCTAGGGGTTTCTGACAGAGTAAGGGCAAGGGGTAGGATTTTCTGGCCAGGGGGAGAGATGTTTTCCTTAGGGCATTGAGAATTTTGTTTCTAAGTTGGATTCATTCTTGACTTCTCCTGACTTGGGGATAATGGGGGTGAGGGGTCTCCTACTAGTTTCCCAAATGTCTCTGGTTATTCAGCCCGTAAACCAGGGGCCTTGGTTTGACTCGGTAACTTCTGGGGTTCCAAAAAAAAACTCACACCCAATTCAGTCAGTAATTTTTTTTTCCAAGGTAGTTCTGGCAGTCATATTAGGGACTGGGTGGCCTCAGGATACCTGAAAACAGTATTTTTCCACCTTGGGTAATTCAATGTGGTTGATTTGGGTCCGTTTGGGAAAGGGGACAGAGGTTCACTTTCTGCTTCTTCTGTGTTTTGGGCCACCTTCCGATTGCAAACGTGCTATTTTACATCCCCTGATACATTATTTGCTGTAATGGGATTCTGGGTGCTGGTAACCGGTTTATTTAAAGATCATCTGGTTTTGTTCTTCTTGTTGGGAATACCGTGGGGCCCTTGTATCACTGGATACAATGCTCTTGGGAAGCAAAATTTATCATCTTTTCCCAAATCCTTTTTGGTGTACCTCCACTCCTTCTTCCTCCCAGCTCTTCTTATCCTTTGGGTTTGTTTGGGCTTTAAATTGTTTCAACCGGTCCAAAATCTGAGTTTATGATTTTGTTTTTTGGGTTTTGTTTTCATCCTTTCTCTATTTCTTTCCCCTTCATTCTTCATATCTTTCCTCTTTTTCTTTTTCCCTGTCTCCTTTTTTTTCTTCAACTTTTTCTTTCTGCCCTTGAGTTCATTTAAAAGCCGTCCCCGCTTCCTCTCAAAAAATTTCTGGGGAAAAGGCTACAGCCTTTTTTAGTCTGATAAGCGTTCTAAATGCTTTTTGATTCCTCTATCTCTATCCTTCCATGCGCTCTGATCTGCCACCTGGGGAGGGAGAGGAAGCGTTCATCAAGGTTTCAATGCTTTGTTGTTCTTTATTACTTCCACTGCGTTGGCCCCTTTTAAGCTAGTCATGTATCCGTATGTAGGGTGAGTTGGTTTTTTAAATTTGACAGTCTTTCTTTTTAGCAAGCTATTTGGGGTGACATCTTTTTAAATAAAGAAAACCTTCACGGTTTCCTGCAAGGGAACCACAGCAATCCTGTTTGGACGTCCTTTTTCATCTTCAAAACTGGATCCATCCGTAAGAAGACTAATCTGGATCCTCCCGCTTTTGGGTGTAAAAACTAGGAAGATGTGGTTTTCAGATTCCATTGTTCAAGACAGTCATGATCTCTGAAGTATCTTTATCTTACGTTTTTGGAAATTGGGGGCCCTCTTTCCCCTTGAAGAGGAAGCAGGGTGGCGGGTTCAGATAGTGCGTCTTTGAAGGGGACATTTTCAGGGATCAGTAACGAGCATTTTAACCCAAAAAAGGAACTTCGCTTGGTAAGTTGGGGTTTTGCTGGGATTGTTTCAGGATCCCCTTGAGGTCATGAAGTTCCAAGATAGTCACAGAATGTCCCAAAATGATGTCTTGAGTTTGGTCAAGAAGGAGTTGTGCAGCAACAACAGCTCTTAGCCAGGTAGGTTGAAAGATTGTGAGTAGTCTGGGGACACCCAAAATCCAGGAGCTGCGAAAAAAAGTTGACTGATTTGGCAGGAAGCAGCTTTCGGTTTCAGTTGATAGTCTGGGAGTTGAAGAAATGTCCTGGAATGAGGCATAGAGAGTTTGCATCAAATAACAAGCGTTGGGTATCCATTAGCGACAGAATGCGATGAGGCCTAGAAATGCCTGTAGTTAATTGAGATTGGTAGGTGAGGGAATGGACATCACAGCTGTCTCGCAGTCATCAGTAAGGTATTTGGTTCTCAGAGTGTTCCAAGGTTGAAGACAGGCCTGAAGAGCTTGAGTGAATTGATTGGGAGAATTCTGGGCTCCTTGAGGGCATCTTGTCCATGTGAGTTGAGAACCACGATAAGTGAAAGCAAGAGATATTGAAGAATCCGGTGCAATGGAACAACCTAAAAGAAAGCATTGCAGAGATCATAAACTGTGAAGCATGTAGCAGATGAGGGCACTTGGCTGAGAAGTATATTCACGCTCGGGACCACAGGGATCTCAAAAACAGTGACAGCATTCACTGCTCTTAAATCTTGAACCAAACAATATTTTTGTGGTTCACCAGGGACAACCTTCTTGCGAACAGGGGTGTATTGGCAGGTGAAATGCAGTGGATGAGCACACCTTTGTCCAGGAAGGCAGTGATTTGGTTTTCCAGAGAAAGTTCTTGGTCATGCTTCAAGGGATATTGGGGCAAACGAGAAGGTGTAGCGCCTGCTTTCAAGAAAACATGGACAGATGCAACAGGAAGGAGGCCAACATCATCGGGACCTTGTGACCATACTTCATGAGAGACTTGATTGAAGATATCATGAGGAATGAAAGGCAGTGTGGACGACAAAAGAAGAGCTGGGAGATCTTCCAGTGCGCTGGTGACTTCATGAGATACAGGATGTCCAACTGGAACAGGATAGGTCAAGCGGTTTTTGAGTTGGGCGTCCATCCACTCCCACGCAGGAAATGTAATCCGGGGAAAGGATGACATCCGGAGGAATATCAGAAGTTTTCAGGACAGATCTGGCTGCACCTGTGTCTACAAGAAAAGGAAGTTGATGGCCATTGATGGGGAGAGTGACAGCCAAGACAGGTCCAGAAAGAGTTGCTGTGGTATTTTCTGGTGAATGGAGAAAGACAGTAGACACAGGCTTGCCGAAATCCTATGCTTGAGGAGGGTAGGAATTGATCTGAGGTGGAGGAGGCGGAGGCCAGCTGGTGGCAGCCTCAGGATAAACCTCTTGAATTTGATCATAGTGAAATTGAGTTCCAGAGAAAGGATTATTGTGGGACATAGGTCCGCATTGTGCCTGTTTATTAAATCTTGCCTGAGGTGGGCCAGAAACCTGTAACTGAGTGTGAAGTTGATTGGAATTCTGAGGAAAATGTTTTCCAGCAGCAGCAAGATTCCTGTACTCGTCGCGGGCTTTGGTTCGGCAGTGTCTGATCAGATGACCAGGTCTTTGGCAGTAGAAACAGGGCTTTTGAGGTTTGCCACGTCCTGCGGGGGAAGTGCGGTTGAAAAAAAGTGAATCATTTGTAGGTGAATATCCTGGGTATATACTATTCATATTCTAAATAGATGGGAGACCTGACGAAAAGGGATACTATGGGATAAACCCAAATAGACCCAAATAGACTATTATACCCTATCCTAGCCACAAATACAGGATAGTCACCCTGATAAAGGCGTTCCTGTCCGCAACCTGACCCTAAGATACGAAACACTAAACCAAGAAAGTTGAAAAATCCTAACCAAAAGGAATGATCTTAGTGATAGTCCCGCCCCAACAATTTTTCAGCCACCATTAGAAAATAAATTTGGTTTCCCTCGGGGGCAATTAGAAAATACAGATGAATGCAATAGGACAGTGAGAAAACTGTAAAAAAAATAAGTCCTTGAAAAAAGCTAAGGGTATACAAATATCTTATCTTCAAGGCCAAAAAGATACTGGGGTGTAGGATAAAAGGAGGGTAACAAATATCAAATATCATTGCCTACAATGCCAGAAAAGATAACAGGAGTAGGCATCATATTGAAATGTACTTTTTTAAATTGTACATCCCACCTGAATGTTACAAATGGGCAGCATCGGCTGTCAATAGCAAAGACGTCTCTGCATTAACACCGATGCTGGTGCCTTTTACGGGGGGGGGCGGACCCACCATGAAACCCCTCTGGGTGATATTTGACTGCCATTTGTAACATACTCCGTTTATCTTTTCTGGCATTGTAGGCACTGATTTTTGTATTTGTATACCTTCTTTTTATCCCTACACCCGAGTACTTTTCGGGCCCTTGAGGAACGATATTTGTATCCCCTTAGCACTCAAGGACTTTTTTTGGTTACAGCTTTTCTCACTGTCCTATTGCTTTACTGTATCTTTCTAATTGTCCCATCAATAATCATTGTTTATCTAAGGAGGCTGAAACTGTTGGGGGGGGACTATCATAAGAACTCTTTCCCTTTTGGGTTGGATTTAAAACACTTTTTGGGTCTAGTGTTTCCTATCTTAGGGTCAGGTTCGGCAGGAACGCCCTTATCAGGCCATATCCTGTATTTGTGGCTAGAAAAGGGTATAAAGTCATTTGGGTCATTTGGGTTTATCCCATAGTATCCCCTTTTGCAGGGCCCCATCTATTTTAAATAAGAATAGTATATTTAACTTTGTAGTGATTAAAATTAAGTTTTAGGACCATTTTTCCTCTTTCTTGTTACCTTTTTTGTGGGTACATATTGGTTAAAGAATGTTGAGCGATTGCATTGGCTATCGAGATCGATCGAAAATCGATTGTGGGGCCCGCAATCGAAAAAGGTTTTTTTTTCGATAGTGGCGCCGATTATGACGTGACCTTAAAGTTTTTGGGGAAGAAACCAACCCCTTTAAAATTTTTAAAACCCCAAAAAAACAAGGCTAGAAGCTGAAATTAACTTTCCACAACGGTAAAATTTGGAAACACTTGTTTAACATTTTAGGCACCCCCTTGGGTTTATAAAAGTCACAGAAAAAAAGTCAAAACCCCATTCACTATCCCTTCTTGTACCACAGCCGCCCCTTTAAACCTGCATCCCCCCACAAATTGAAAAGTGCCAGAAGGCAGTAGATTTGAACCATAAAATTTTTACTTGAATGGGACATTGAATATCCCTGCCGGGGCCCAACAGAAATACCCCCAAACCTGCATGACCCCCACTTTTTAAAAAGTGCCGGAAAAAGGAGTTTTTAAACCCCACCATTTTATTTTTTCACTGGACATTGACAAAACCTGTCCGGGGCCCCAAAAGCTTTACCCCAAAAAAATTTGCATGACCCCCCATTTAAAAAGTGCCGGGGAAAAAAAAAAAAAGGGTTTTTTAAAAAACCCAAACCATTTTATTTTTCACGGACATTGACTATACCTGCCCGGGGGCCCCCAGCATGAGCCCAAACCTGCATGCCCCCCCAAAATTTAAAAAAAGGTCCCCGAAAAAAGGGTTTTTCAACCACCATTTTTATTTTGAACTGGACATTGACAATACCTGCCTGGGCCACAGCATGCCCCCGGGCCCCGGAGTTTCCGTGGGTGGGTGAAACCCCAAAGGCTGGCCCCCCAAAACCCTTTAACACGCGGGTTTTAAAATGCCCAAAAAGACGCAGAAAAGGGAAAACGCGTGCTGAAGCAGAGTGCGGAAGGGGAAGTGGGGAAAACCCCCAGCCTTCCTCTGTACCCATCAAATACCTGGGAAAGCTTGCCCCTCTGTATAGGGGTGGACCAATTGACCCTTCACTTGGAAATGCGGGGGTTTAAATGCCCTTTTAAAACCCCCATTGCCCTTTATCGGGCCCTTTCCCTTTTTTCTCATTTTACTCAACTCCCGGGGAGAAAGGTTTTCTGTACTTTGTTCTCTGTCCTTTCCCTCCATACTCCATGTCCTCGAAAAACCTCCCATCGGGTTAAATTTTTTCCCTGTACCCCCCCTTTGGGTAAATTTTCCAGGGGGAATTTTTTTTAACAGCTATTTTGAAACCTAAAATTTTTTTAATTTAATTTTAAAATTTCTGGGAAAAACACTTTTTTAAAAATGGGAAAGGGAATCCCCCATGTTTTTGTTTTCTTTTTTTTTTCATTGAAATTAAATGGGTTGTCTAAAATACGGGGATTGTAGCTATTTTTTAAAAGATTTTTGCAAAAACAATTTTTTTTTTGCAAAAAAGGGTGTCCATTAACAGTGTCCAACCTTTTTCCTTTTTTCTGACAGCACCATCCCCCCTTGAGTCACTTTTGATAATTGTGAAAAACAAATGTCTGTTAAAACAACTTTTTTTAGAATAGGACCTTGTAGGTAGCTGCATTTTCACAGCAAAATTTGCCCCCAAAAATTAAAAGCATGACCCTTAAAGCCATTTTGGGGACAATTTGAAAAAAATTTGTCTGTTGGGAAAACAACTTTTTTTTCGAATAGGCCCCTTGTAAATTGCTGCTTTTTTCCAAAGAAAAAACCCCCCCAAAAAATTTCAAAGAATGACCCTTGAGCCACTTTGGTAAAATTGTGAAGAAAAAAAATGTCTGTTAGAAACAACATTTTTTTTTTTAATAGGACCTGAAAGAAATTGCTGCATTTCAAACCCAGCATGACCCCAAAAAATTATAAAAATGATTTCTCACCACTTTAAAAATTGTAAAGGGAGAAATCCCAAACTTAGAAGCCACATTTCTTTTCCCAAAGGGAAACCCATAAATTTTTGCTGAAACTCACAGCTACATGACCCCAAAAAATTAAAAAATTGCCCTTCTCACCACTTTTAAAAAATTTTGAGGGAAAAAAATGCCACTTAAAGCCAAAATTTCCCTTTTCCCAAAAGGACCATGATTATAGCTGATCTCACAGCAACATGCCCTAAAAACCCTATTGACAATGCGAAAAACTTTTTAAGAAAAAGGAGAAAAAGGGAAAATAGGGTTTTTTGTCAGGGAAACCCTTTGCTGTAAATTTTACATCTCCTTACAGCATAACCAAAAATTTAACCCCCTTGGGGAAAAGAGAAAAAAAAATTGCAGTAAGAAATGATCTTTTTAAAAAAATTTATTTAAAGGGAGGCCCCTTTCTTTTTTGAAAAGGAATGAATTTAAAACCGGGCAACAAAAGGGTGACCTCGGCAATTGGGCCCCACAACATCACAAGATCCTTGCCTGATTCACCCTTTGAAATAAAACATCCCATTATCTGTGGAAAGCCGGGTTTGCTTTTCTGTAATGACTCCTCCTTTTTGGTCTGAAGGTCCGCCCCGATATGACGCTGGCGCGGGGCGGGAAACAACACCTCTTTTGGCGTGATGACCAGCCGGGCCTTTCGTCCTTTTTTGGATCCCCCAGAAGTCAAATTGGCCCCGGAACACATAAAAAAACCATCGGTTTTTAAAGACGCAAAAAGTCGTGCCCCAGGACCTTAACTGATCTCTGTTTTTTTGGTTTGCCCCCCCGCATTGCATGCTTGGTGGGGTGGTAAACAAAGTTTTGCCATGGGTTTCCACCCTTTAGGCTTCTGCCCCCCTTGGCCTGCGCTCCCGCTACGCCTACTTGGCACTCTACTGCGTCACTTCGCTAGGGTTTTTTTCCCCGCCCATTTGGGGAACGTAAAAGCAGACGCAACAGATGTCTCCATTGATCAATCAGCAAGTCTAAAAAATTTTCCCTGAAATTTTCCCTCTCTATTTGGTGGGGTAAGGAAAGGGGCTGTTTTTTTTTTTGTGGGGGGGATCCGGGAGGTGGCCACCCAGTAATTTGTTTTTCCCATTTTAAAGGCCTTAATGCGGGGAACATTTGGAAAAAAAAGGGAGCATCCAAGCACTCAGTAAAGAAGGGACCTTGATTTCCCAACCCGGGTCGGGGCACTAGCAACTGATTTTCCTCATCTTCCCCCTTTCCGTAAAAATTCCGCCAACCCTTTTTTCCAAGGCAGGGCCTTGGGTAACATCGTGTCTAGGAATACTTCCCCCCCTCCTCCTCCTCCTCCTCCCCCTCCACTGCCCCCCGGCAAAACTTCAACACAGCCCTGTTTTTCCTAAATTTTATGCACCCTGAAGCTGATGCCCCCCCTTTGGGCACTAGCTCTGGCCCCCGAACCACTGCCAAATTGAAAACCGATAAAAATTGAAAAACGGGCGGGCCTTGGGGAAATTTGAGGGAAAGAAAAGGCTCCGTGCCCGCATCTGTGTCCGCCCCCCTCCTCCGTCCGGGCCGGGACCTTTTTTTTAAAGAGTGCCCAAAACGATCGTTCCAGAACTAAGATCACCACAATCCAGGGCTGAAAGGGGGAAAACCCCGCACTGACCTTTTTGGTTTGGTTTTTTCAAAACTGGCAAGGATGGTCAGAGCTTTTTCCCACCTGCCTCCACTCTGGGTGGTTCAACACCCCGAGGTCCTACCGCTGCTTGCCCACCCCAGTTTCACTTCGTACGGGAAAAATTTGGCATTGCCTGTTTGCCCCAATGGGCTGGAGCTTGTGGATTTTGGGGAAATTTTTCCAAAGCGTTTTGGGGCCACGTCAATAAAAACGGTTAAAACCCGGGGAGGCCGAGCTTCCTCCCAAACGCAGCCAGGCGGGACGAAGCGGGGTTGCAACGGCGGAAGTGCAAAACTCAACCCACCCTTCTTCAGCGGGCATCCAGACCCGGGTAGTTTTTTTAGAAATTTTCCCGGGCGACAAGGTTTATGACATTTTCCCCGGGAAAAGGGATGTGCTCCAGCCCACCGATCTTAAGGGGGGCCACAATTTCGCCCGGTTTTCCCCCAAAACCACCTTGCCTGGGCCCAATTTTTTGGGCACCCCGCCAGGCGGGTCGGTCTCGTTGCTTAGAGCCGTCCCCAGCTCCTGACCGTGTGGGGGACGGTCCCAAGGGAGATTAAATTTTTTTAACCCGGGCCCGGTTCCCTGGGGAAAGTGATGCCACCAAAAAGGACCTTGGGGGGAAAAAGCCCTGCACCATCCCGCGGTTTTTAAGAGCGTGCGCCCAGGGGCCCGAGAGCCACCTCACCCCCAGAGACAACCACCCCCCCTCACCCATGAAACGTCTACAGGATTTAAACGGGCCTTGGCCCCTTCTTACTGTTTCCCTGTTCCCGGGGGAATGGGCCTTTTTTCCCGGACACAGATTCAGACAAAGCGCCCTTTAAATTTTAGATGAAAACTTTTGGCCAGGGCAGGGACGGCCTTTTTTTTGGCAAAGAAATGCCTGCCGGCACTGGTATTGGGGCAGGGGAGGGGCCCTGAAAGTGGCGGAACCCCCCTGGGGGTCCACCCCAAAAGGGAAAAACAAATTTCCAAGGCCAAAAGCCCCGGGGAAAAGCCCGGGCAATTTAGGCTTTTGGCTTTTTGGGGTGGTTTTGGGGTTAAAAATGTTTTTTTCGCCCCCCAAACCTGGAAGACCCGAAGGGTGGCTGCTAGACGCGCTGTCGGCGGGGAGGGCTCCAAAATTGGGGGAAAGAAAGGGGTAGGATGGGGCCCCCGGTGGTGCCCGGTGGTAATCGGCCGACGTGGAGGCTGAAAACGGAGGCGATTTCCCCGATCATGACCTGAGAGACATTGGGGAACTGAAGGGAAAGCTTGGTGGGGGCGGAGGAGGAGGGGGGCGGGGAAAAGAGGGTTTACCGTGGTTTGGGGGCCTGGCGTCGGGCCCGGGCCTTTTTTTTGGGCCCAAATGTTTCCCTCCATTTCAACTCATGCATTCGCGGGATGTGAAATAGACATGTTGGTGGGGGTTTAAACCCCTTATGGGTTTTTGCCTCAAAATTAATTTCTTTTTCGGCAAAGGGGGGCAAAACATCGTTTTGGGGGGGAAACAGGAGGCTTCCTCAAAAAGGCCCAGGGTTGAAGGTTTCCCGGGCCTTTTTACGGCCCATAAGCGGGGAAACGGGGTTTTTCGCGACCGTGGCTGGCGGAATCAATCAGCGGGCTTCTGCGAAACCCCCCTCCCTCCCCTTTTTGAGGGGGGGACCTGTATTACACTTAAACCCCCTCGCTTCCCCCCTCGTCCCCTGATGAAGCGCTCGCAAGCAAATTCTGGGGGAAAAGACCCGGATTAAACCGCAATGTCGTCATATCATCATCATTTAAAAACAGTGACTTGGTCCCTCCTACATTTTTTGCAACCCCGAAGCTGCGGCTCCCAAACAAGGGGGGAAATTTCAAGGCTTGCCCCACCGCCCGGGATTTTTTCCGGATTGACCGGCTTTCCCCTTTACCTCCCCGATGGCATCAGTAAAAAAGGGGTCAGAGCAACTAAATCATCCCTTAATCTTTTTTAACCCTGCCCTTTTTGACCCCCAAACCCCCAAATTTTTTCATCAAAGGGGGTCTTCAAAAATTTTATTAAACCACAAGGGGGGGTACAAGAAATTGAAAATTTGGGCGCTTCATGTTGGAAAGGAAAGCGGATGGGGGGGGTGATGGCGACTTTTTGGCCGTGACGCGAGGAAGAGGGGGAAAAACTGCTAATGCCGGTTTTCATTAACCACTGAAGGACAGAATTTTGGGGACGATGTTCGTTACTTAATTCACAGTGCCCTGACCCAAACGAAACAGCCTGAAAGGTCCCTTGGGAAAATGACGATCCGCTGGCAAACGTGTTTTTCGCCAAACAGTTTGGGAAGGAGCACCCTTCTCCTTTCCTCACCTCCATTTCTACCCCCCTCTTTTCTCTCTTAACCCCCTTCCCTTTCGCTCCATGTTTTAAAATATAAAAATTTAGAGGGATGGAAATTTTGGGGAAAACCCCTTTTTAAAAACGGCAAATCACGCTATTCTCAAA
Source organism: Phyllomedusa bahiana (assembly GCA_025379985.1). Classification (NCBI taxonomy): domain Eukaryota; kingdom Metazoa; phylum Chordata; class Amphibia; order Anura; family Hylidae; genus Phyllomedusa; species Phyllomedusa bahiana. The sequence goes on from JAODAL010038530.1 coordinate 28,402, forward strand.
TCCCTCTAAAACAAAAAAAAAAAAGCTTTGGGTTTTTAAATTTTAAATGCATGGGGTCTATCAACAAATCTGGACTGGGGAAAAGTCAAAAAAAAAAACGTATCTGTTATGTTTTTGGGATAAAAAAACGATATTTTTTTTTCACCTTTTTAATTTTACCTGTGGTGAATATAGAATTGCTTTTTTAAAAAAATTTCGTAATGCTGCGTCAATGAAAATGCTGGGGGGCGCAAAATTTAAAAAAAAACGTAAAATGTTATGTTTTGGTATAATAAACATATTTTTTGCACCTTTTTAATTTTACCTGTGGTGAATATTTTTAAATTTCTGTTTTAAGATTTTTCTAATGCTCGGTTTTAAAGAACAAAGGGTTTGGGGGCCAAAAGGGCAAAAAACACGTAAATGTTATGTTTGGGGATAATAAAAGATATTTTTTTGGGACCTTTCAATTTACCTGTGGTGGAAAAATAGAATTGCTGTTTTAAGATTTAAGTAATGCTGCGTCAATGGGAAAAATCTGGGGGTGCCAAAAATCAAAAAACACGAAAATGTTATGTTTTTTATAAAATAAAAGGATTTTTTGCACCTTTCCCAAATTCCCCCTGTGGGGGGAAAATAAAATTGCCCGGTTTAAAGATTTACGTAATCTGGGGTCAATGAACAAAGCGGGTCCAAAAGGCAAAAAACACGTAACTTTAGTTTTGGTAAAAAAAGTAAAATTTTTTTTTCCTTTCAATTTACCTGTGGAATAAAAATTTTCTGTTTTAAGATTTACTTTTAAACTTTCTCAATTAACAATGCCGGGTTTCGCAAAAGTCAAAAAACACTAACCCGTGTGTTTTTTGTACATTTCACGGTATTTTTTTTGGGAACAAACAACCTGTGCGACAAAAAGATTGCTGGATTGTAATTTAACTCAAGGTGGAAAAAATTTTAAAAGTCAAAAGGGGAATGGGGAAAATTTTAAAATGAACACCTATCTGAAAAAGTATAATGAAATAAAATTGGGGGTTTTGCACCCAACAAAGAACCCCGCAGTTACTAGAAAAAAAGTGCATCCAATATAAGTTCCAAACTGGGCCCAAAATCCAGGAAATATTTTTAATAGCAAACTGTTAATAATAAAGTTTTTCCCCCTACAAAAGTCCCACACTAATCTTGTGAACTTTATCCAGTTTCTTTAAATAAGCTTGTCTGTGTTCCCCCCCGTGGGGCCCCCCCCCCCCCTTCCCCCCCGCTTTGAATTTAAAAGCGGTAGATGCTGCTTTAAAAAATTTCCTAGCTAACTACAAAAATCTTCAAATCTCTTTAAACTAACTAAAAATTTTAAGGACCCCAGCTTTAAAAATAGAGGTTCTCTGTTCAGAAATAGAAATAAATTTTGCTGACGTTTTTGGGCCCCCAAAGGCCCAAACGAGGTCCTATCCCTATGAACGCTGAGAGACACTGAGGGTGAAACAAAACGCTGTTCTATGTAAAACCCAATCATTGAAATTTTCCCCCCAATCCAACCCTACACATCCCAGTCATGACGTCCGCACAAAAACATCTCACCCTGCCCCCTATTTGTAATCTACTTGCTGGGCCCCCAAAAAATTTCAGGAAGAGCCAAAAAGGCGCGATCTTAAAAAAGATAGGGACAGATTTTAAAACCTTTAAAAAAACCATATCTAAATTTCGATCATCATAAAAACCTTTCCGATTTCAACTTTTTTTCGATTTAAAAAAACCGCTCAACACTATTAAGGGGGCTTTTTTCTTTCCCCTACACTTTGGGTAAAAAATTTTTTTATTCATATCCTGGGTTTCTTTCAAAGGGTTTTAATTTTAGAGTATGGGATCAGGGTTTTGTTCTTTGGGGGAAAAACCCCCACCTTAGGGAAATCTTTCAAAGGAGAGAGGAATCAGCTTGAACAGCAAGGGGGAAATTTTTCCGTTTCAAGGGGGAAAAGTTTTGGGTTTTTCCCGGCAGTTCAGCCCCCTATTCAGGGGGCGAACCAATTTTTAAAATTTCCCAAAATTGGGTTTAAAGAGGCCCTTTAACAAACGAGGATGCCAGGGAAAAATTGATTATTTTTGTATTTAGGGCAAAACCCCTAGGGCTTGAAATGAAGCAGAAAAGTCTGTTTGTAAAAACCCTTTTTTTAAAAGTTTCATCCGGGCCTTTTTTTGGAAAGGGAAAAAATTGATGGATGATTCCCGCAAAAAATTTTTTTTGGGGCCCATTATAGGAGCTTGCGGCCCAACTCCCCCCCCAAAAGTAGGGACAAGTAAACCCCACATGTCCCTTTTTTTGTAAGCAAAAACTTAATTTTTAGGGCCCGAAGGACTCTCCAGTAGTGTTGAGGCGATTATTTTCGATAAAGGGGAAATCGGCACAGTTTTTATGTTGTTCGAAATTTTTAGGTCATGTGATAATTTAGGTTAAAATCTGTGCACCATCTATTAATATCGCGCCATTTTCGGCGCTTCCTGTCATTTTGGCGGCCAGCAAATCAGTTTACAGAATAGAGCAGGGTGAGATGTGTGTGCGACGTCATGACTGGGATGTGTATGGTTGCGATTGGCTGGAAAAATCACATGACCTCGTTTTACATAGAACAACCCTTCCTGTTTCATGATCATTTTTCTCTCAGCGTCTCAAAGCATAGGGTCGCTCTGCCTGTGTCCAAACAGCTCAAGCGAAAAATTCTATTTCTTCACAGAGAAAGCTCTACTGTTAGCTGTGATTTCCCTTTCAACTTAGTTAGATCAAGATTGGAAAGATTTTATGTAGTTAGGTAGAGAATTTTTAAAAGGGGCATCACCGCTGAAAATCACGGGGGAACGGGGGGGGGGGGGGGGGCGAAACAGACAAGCTCTATAAAGAATACGGGATAAAGTTCACAAGCTTAGTAGACATTGCACTGCAATGGCTTTATTATTAACAATTTTCTATTGAAATTTTCCGGGAATTTTGGGGCCACCTGAACTTATTTTTGAAACACACTTTTCTAGTAACTCAGGTCTTTTTTGTTAGGTGCAAAACCCACTTTTATATCATAACATTTCAGTAGGTGTTTTTTTTTTTCAATTTTCCCCATTTCCAGCTTTGTTGATAGAGCCCCTTTGCAGTTAAATTAGAATTCAGCAATTTTGTAGCAGAAAGGGTTGTAGGTGCCAAAATCCCTTTTTATTATCCGAAAACATTACAGTTTACTTTTTTTTGCACTTTTCCCCAGTCCAGATTTGTTGATAGGCACCTTGCAGAAAAATTGAACCAGCAATTGCGTGTTACCAAGGAATTAATAGTGCCAAAAAATACTTTTTTTATCCGAATACATTACAGTACTTTTTTTTTTGCACTTTGGCGACTCGTTTTGTTCATTGAGGCACCTTGCATTTTAAATGTGATACAGCATTTTGTAGCACCACAGGTGAATTGAAAGGTGCCAAAAATTCCTTTTTTTATCCAATACTTTTCAGAACGTTTTTTTTTCACTTGGCCACCAGCTTTGTTATTAGATTACTTTTGCAGTTAATTTGTACCAGCCAATTTTGTTTTTTCCCCCACAGGTGAAATTTTTTGGTGCCAAAAAAAATACCCTTTTTTTATCCGAAAACTTTTAATTTCTGTTTTTTTGCACTTTTCCCCAGTCCAATTTTTTGGATAACCCAACCTTTTGCAGTTTTAAATTTGAATCCAGCAATTGCGTATTTTACCAAGGGTAAATTGTGGGTGCCAAAAATACCTTTTATTACCCAATACTTACAGATACTTTTTTTTCACTTTGGCGCACTAAGCTTTGTTATTGAGGCCCTTGCACTTAAATGTAAACAGCAATTTTTAGTCACCAAGGTGAATTAAAAGGGGCCAAAAATACCTTTTTTTATCCAATACATTTCAGATACTGTTTTTTCACTTTGCGCAGGCCACTTTTTTGATAGATCACTTTGCATTTACATTTTGAATCCCAAAGCAATTTTGTAGCCCCAAGGTAATTGATAGGTGCCAAAAAATACCTTTATTATCCGAAACTTTTACAGTACTTTTTTTTGATTTTTGCCCAGCCCAGATTTTTGATAAGCCCCCTTTGGCAAATTTTTGAATCCAGCAATTGTGTAGCTCCCAAAAGGTGAATGATAGGTGCCAAAAAAATATTTTATTATCCAATACATTACAGATCGTTTTTTTCATTTTGGCAGGCCACTTTGTTGATAGATCTCTTTGCATTTTAAATGTGAATACCGCAATTTTGTATCACCACAGGGAATTGAAAGGTGCCAAAAATCCCTTTTAATATCCTATACTTTTTCAGACGGGTTTTTTTTCATTTTTTGGTCATCAATTGTTGAAGATCTATTTGCAGTTAAATTGAATCCAGCAATTTTGTTTTGTTTTGGGGATTTAGAAAGCTGTGATTTCCCGTTTTTTAAAAAGAGACTTTCCAAAACTCTTCCTACCTTCTCAAATTTTTAATTTCTGAACTGGAGCAAATTAGGGGAAAACGAGCAAAAGGGGGGTGGGACATGGAGGTAGGGGTACAAGAAGGTTCCTTCCATGCGGCGACAACACCATCCAGGGGATCTCATTGCAGGACCCGGCCCTTGTCACGCGGGGTCAGGGCCCTTGAATCTCAGTAACAACCGTCCCCAAATTTTCCCTTTCAGGGTTAATGCAACCTGCACCAGCAGTCTTCCCTTCCTCTCCTCCCGTCCGGCCAAAATGTCATCATCATAGCATCCTCCAACATAAGCAGCCCAATGTCAATTCGTGTACCCACCCGTGGATAATCCATTTTCTGAAGACCTTTTGATGACAAAAGCGGTTGGGTCAGAAGGCATGTTTAAAAAACAAAGGCCAAAAAAGGAGATTTTTTCTGCTCGGGCGCCCAGTTACTGATCCCTCAGAGGAGGAGAAGGGGCCTCAATCGGAAAAAACCCCCGGGGGGCGGCAACGACTTGCAGTCCCTCTTCTTGTACCCGCAATCCCGGAGCAGAAAGTCAGGACACGAAGTACCTGGTTTGATGATGATGACGACATTGCGGATCCCAAATGGTCTTTTTTAGCAGAATTTGCTGCGAGCGCTTCATCACTGGACGAGGAGGAAGACGTGGGTAGTGCAGTAGGGTTCCGCCTCAAAAAGGAGAGGGCGGTCACAGAAGTCCCCTGATATGATTCCCCCTGCCACGGTCAGCGCAAAAACCCCGCTCCCTTTCTTACGCCTCAAAAAGGTCCAGGACCTCTCAAGCCTGGGCCTTTTTTAGCAAGCCCCTGATTCACCCAGCATGTATATCTGCCTTTGCCGTAAAAGCATAAACCCCCACCAACATGTCTAGTCCATGCAGCAATGATAGTTTTAAAAGGAAGGGAAAACTTGGCCAAAAAAGGCCAACCCACCGGGGCCCCCAACCACTTCACACCCTCTGTCTCCCCCTCCCCTCCGCCCCCCCAAACTTTTCCTCACGCCCTTGTCCTCGGAGTCATATCAGGGATCAGCCTCCGCTTCGGCCTCCACCGTCGCCCGGTACCACCAGCACCCCAGAGACCCATCCTCCCCTTTTTCCCCCCTCCAGTTTTTATGACCTCACGCCGTACAGCGGCCATCTAGCAGCCACCTTCTTCTTCCAGGTTGGGCAAAGAAACACTTTAAAACCCAAACCATCCCAAAGCCAAAAGCCTGAATGTCGGGCTTGCCCGGTTTTTGGGCCCTTTGGAAAATTTTTTCTTTCCGTCTGGTGGACAAGATGGGGTTTCCCCCACGTCTGGCCCCCGCCTGTCCCCAAACCCGATGCCGACAGGCTTTCTTTTTGCAAAAAACCGTCCCTGCCTGGCCAGCCATGTCATCTAAAATTTCAAGGCGTTTGTCTGCATCGTCGGGAAAAATCCATCTAACCCCCGACACATGGACTATAAACACGGGCCCAAAGGGCCCCTATATCTCTGTGACACTAAGGGTGAGCTGGGTGGATGTCTCTGGGGGGGACGGGGGCTTCCGGCTGGCCACGCCTTCAAAACCCAGGGAGGGCAGGTTTTTCCCCCAAGGTCCTCTGGTGGCACACGGCCCCAAAAAACCAGGCCGTGTTGAAAATTTAAACGTCTTTGGGGACCGTCCCACACAGGTCAGAAACACGGGCCTCCGAAAGAGACCGAGCGTGGCTGGGGTACAAGAACCTTGTGCCCGCAAGTGGTGTCTTTAAAGGGCAAAATCGCTGGCCCCCTAAGATCGGAGGCTGAAGCACATCCCCTTCCTGGCACATGTCATGAACCTTTTCGTCCAGAAATTTCTTAGAGCACCCGGGTCTGGGCTTTTGGGGCTGAGGGAAGGCTCGAGTCTAAGTTCGCATTCCCCTTCGCACTTCCGCCGTTGCACCCTGCTTGTCCCCCTGGCTGCGTTGCAGCGTCCCCGTCGGCCTCCCCCTCAACTGTCTTATTGTTGACGTTGGGCAACACGCTGGATTCCACCCTCCCACATGCCCAGCGATTGTGGCAGCTAGGCAATGCCGTTACGCTGTTCGAAGTGTCACTTGGCTGACAAGCAGCGGCGCGTGGCGCGATGTGAGTGCGGACCAAAAGATGGTCAGTGCGGTCAATTCAGTTGTCAGAATGAGCTTTGTGGTGTTCTTTGTTCTGGCGAACGTATCGTTGGACACTCTGAAACAGGTTGTCCGCTAGCGATGGAGGAGGAGGAGACGGACACTGAAGATGCGGACACGGAGGCCTTTCTCTCCGTCAAATCCACAAGGCCGACAGTTTCACAATTTCATTCGGTCTCATTAGGCAGTGGATTTGGGTTCCAGGCTAGTGCAAGGTGGCGCATTAGCTCTCAGGGTGCTTCATCTCAGGCAAGTCAGGGCTGTGTTTGAATGCTGTGCGGGAGGAAGCGGTGGGGGGAGGAGTCTTATTCCTAGACACCGAGGTTACCGACGTCCCTGCCTTGGAAAGAGGTGGCGCGAATTTGAGGGGGAGGAGGAAGCTGAGGAAGATCAGTTTGCTAGTTGCCCCATCGACAGAGGCTTGGAAATCAAGGCTCCATCTCTCACATGAGGTGCTTGGATGCTCCTTTCCTCCACATTGATCCTCGCATTAAGCCATCAAAATGAACATCAGTTACTGGGTGGGCCCACCTGTCCTGGATCCAGTACAAAAAACAAAACTCGGCACTTTCTTCCACCCACCCATAATAGAGAGTAAAATGCAGGAAATGGAGACCTTGCTGATTGATCAAAATGGAGACATCTGTGCGTCTGCTTCACGTTCCCCAAATTCACCGGTGGAACCAACATCAGCGTCCGTGACAGCGAGTAGTGTGCTAGTAGCCGTAGCGGCAGCCGCAGCGCTGGCATGGTAGCATAAGCCTAAATGGTGTGACGTCTGGCAATCTTTATTTACCACCTGCACCAAACGCATGCAATGCAGGGCACATATCAACACTCAGAGACCTGTTTAAGATCATGTGTGCACGACTATCTACGTCTCATCACCATGTTTTGTATGTGTTTCGGACCCAATAGACTTCTGGGTATCCAAAATGGACGAAGGCCCGAGCTCGTCGCGACGCCATTGAGGTGTTGTCGTGCCCAGCAGCCAGCGTCATATTTGAGCGGACTTCATCACAGTGGAGGTGGTCATTCAGACAAACGCATCCGGCGTTCCACAGGATAATTGGATCGTTTGTATTTTCATTCAAGATGAAGCAGGAGGATCTCTGATGTGTTGTGGCCCCCAATTTGCCGAGGTCACCGATTAGTGATGGTCTACTTCACATTCCTCTTCAAAGAAATGGTCCTCTTGACAAATGTTTTTTAAAATGATCGTTTTTACTGCAATTTTATTCTCTTTTCCCATCAGTTCATTTTGCTGGTTTTGCGTGTGAGTTAGATTGTTATAAAAGACACCAATGGTTTCATGACCAAAACCAGTTATTCCATTTACTTCACCTTTTCTTTAGTAGTTTTCGCATTCTGTCAATGGTTTGAGGTCATGGTGCTTGTGAGATACAGCTATAATTATGGTTCCTTTGGAACAGAAATGTGGCTTTTAAGTGCATTTCTCCCTTACATTTTTAATGTGGTGAGCAGTCATATTAATAATTTTATGGGGTCTTGTTGCTGTGAGATACAGCAATAATTCATGGTCCTTTGGAACAGAATGTGCTTCTAGTGGCCGTCTCACTTCACAATTTTTAACAGTGGCTGGAAGAAGTCATTTTTATAATATTTGGTCTTGCTGCTTTGAATGCAGCAACACTTACAGGTCCTTTTTAAAAAAAATGTTTTTTCTAACAGACAATTTGTTCTTCACAATTTGTCCAAAGTGGCCTCAAGGGTCATGCATTTGAATTTTTGGGGGCATTTTCTGTGCATGAGCTATACTACAGGTCTTTTATAAAAAAATGTTGTTTCTAACAGGAACATTGTTTCTTCACAATTGTCTCCAAAGTGGCTAAGGTCATACTTTGAATTTTGGGCTGCATTTTTTTGGGGGCTGTGACATGCAGCTATACTACAGGTCCTATGTTAAATTTTTTTTTGTTTCTACCAGACATTTGTTATTCTCAATTGTCCAAAGTGGCTCTAGGGTCAATGCTTTCTATTTTGGATATTTTGCTGTGACATGCTGCTATACTACAGGTCCTATTATAAAAAATGTTGTTTCTAACAGAAATTGTTTCTTCACAATTGTCAAGAGTGGCTCAAGGGTGGGGGCGTGTTGGGCTGTCAGAAAACAGGAATAGGTGAGGGCACTGTTAATGGACACATATTGCAAAATTACTTGTTTGTTGCAAGATCTAACATAGCTAGCAATCCCTGTTTGAGACAACCATTAATACAATGAAAAAAAGAGAATACAAAGACCATGGTGGGATTCCATATTTAAAAATGTGTTTTCTAGAATTAAAGTACTAAAATTCTTGCATGTACAAAATAGCTGTTAAAAAAATTCCTCTGAATTTACAGGGAGGTACAGGTAAACTTGACCGATTGTAAGGTTATTCAGAGGGACATGGAGTTTGGGAGCTACTGGGGACAGTAGAACAAAGTCAGAGACCCATTTCCTCCAGCACGGTTGAGTAAATTGAGAAAAAGAATGCCAAGAGAAAGGGCACCTGGGTGTATACAGGAGCTTTAACCACAGTATTTCATGTGAAGCTCCAAATTGGTCCACACTCATACGGAGGGACAAGCGCTACCAGGTATTGACTGTCGTACTGAGGGAAGGCTGGAGTTCTCACACTTCCGCTTCTGCACTCTGCTTCAGCACGATAGTTTTCGTTGACCTGCGTCTTCAGGGCATTTTGAACTGCGTGTTAATAGATGACGGGACGGCCAGCCTGGGCTCTCACCGAAACCACTGTAACTCCGGCACCTGGGGTCATGCTGTGGCCCAGGGACTGTATAGTCATGTCCAGTTAAACTTAAAAATGGTGGTTGAAAGACTCTTTTTCCGGCACTTTTTAATCTGGGGTCATGCAGGTTGGGGCTCATGCTGTGGCCCAGGTCATGTATAGGTCAATGGCCAGTTCAAAACTAAATATGGTGGTGGAAAGACTCCTTTTCCCGGCACTTTTTAATTTGAGGGTCAGGGACAGGTTTTTTAATGGTTCATACTGCGTCCAGACAGGTATATTTTAATGTTCCAGTTCAACGAAAATGGTGGTTGAAAGACTCCTTTTTCTTGCACTTTTTAATCTGTGGGTTCAGACAGGGTTTAATGGTCATACTGTGGTACTGAACAGGTATAGTCAATGTCCAGTGAAAACTAAAATGGTGTTCAAATTCTCCTTTTTCCAGCACTTTTTAAATCTGGGGGTTCATGCAGGTTTGGGGTCATCACTGCTTTCCCAGGACAGGGATATTCAATGTCCAGTTCAATTAAATTTATGGTTAAAATCATACTGCCTTCTGGCACTTTTTAATTTGTGGCTGGGTCATGCAGGTTTAAGGATCATGCTGTGGTGCAAGAAAGGGATAGTGAATGGTCTGTGATTTTTTTTCTGTGGCTTTCATAACCTAAGTGTGTTGCCTAAGATGTAGCACGTATCCATTTGACTGTTGTGGATGTTAATTCCAGCTTCTCCAGCCCTGTTTGCGTGTAAGAATGAAGGTGGTTTTTGCTCTCCCATAGACTTTAATGGTCATCGATCATAATCTATCATCGACCATCGAATATCTTGTCGATGATGGTCGACTATCGACTATCGACTGATGTCGATGGCCAACGTAATCGCTCAACACTACTCTCCAGCCTTTATGTTGGCAACATGATACAGATCCTTCCAGTTTGCGGAGTAAGTTTTTTGGATTTGAGAAATGGCACAGTAAAATGGCATAGGATTCTTGCCAGGGTCTGGCAATTGGGTCAACAGGTTATTGACTTGAGAAGGAGTAAAAGGCACATAGGTGGGCTGCTCTGTGGTTGAACGATTATTTCGAGGAAGGACAGGAAGAGAAGCAGAATCCTGGGGCAGAGTGTGGGAAGGATTGTTGGCAGGGATGGATGGAGAGATAGTATCTGGGACAAGAGTGGGTTGTGGTGGTGGTGGAGGTAAAGTAGTTGACCAATCAAGTGGCAAATCAGTGGCAGGAGGAGGTGGAGCTGGTAAAGGCAACATTGAAGTCCCGGTTAATGTGTCAGGAGGAGAGATATGGGTCTTCTCGTGTTTTGGGGAGGAAGTATTAAAGCGTAACCAAGTTGCTTAGGGATGTGGCCCAA
>JAODAL010038531.1:0-39096 GCA_025379985.1 Phyllomedusa bahiana
CGCCCCCTTCTGTGCTGGACCTGTGCTGGCCCAGAAACCCTACTCTGTTTTTCTTTGACGTTGGTAGGATCTTACCCCTCAGTTTGTTTCATCCGTGGGGGCCCCATGACTTTTTCGGTGTTTTGCTTCATTTTTTTGGTCAGTTTTCCCCTTTTAAGTCCCCGGGAATTTTGAGTAAAGGGGGATTTAAAGAGCGGGGCTAAAGGTGTCTATAAAACACGATTTTTGGGAAGGACCCCAAACCAAAGATCCTCTGATTTTAAGAGGCACCATTTAACCCCCCACAGCTCTGTGCAAAAGGGAAATACCCGTTTTTTTACCGCGTTTCGCCCCAAAAGAAATTCAGCCCAAAAACAAATTTTTTGAGGGAAAATTCGGAAAAGTGGGGAAACCAATTTTTGAAAAAATTCCCCCATTTAAAATGCCCGTTTTTATGAGGTACAAGTAAAATAGAAAAGAAGCCCCAAAAACCTTTGGTCTTCTTTACTCCGGCTGCCTTTTCCGTTCTCAGATGAAGCAGTTCATGTTCACTGAGCTCCAGAATTCACCCAATGGGGCAGGATTGGGAAGCTGTACGTGAATGAAGTCCATTCACGCCCCCCCCAGGGAAAGGGAAACGGCGGGGAGTGAAAGGGAGCGCCGAGAGATAGTATGAGATTCTTTTCCTTTATTATTTCCCCCGATGGAATAAAAAGTTTGCCTGGAACATCCCTTTAAGAAAAAGTAAAATGTGTCTGGCCAGAAAGGGTGGCAAACGGCTTGGTATATGAAAATACAAAAAGTATTAAAAGTTCAAAACACCTCAATTTTGCCATTTTACAGTTAAAAAAAAATTAATAAAAAAGTTGATTAAATAAACGATTTTGTTTCTAAAACAGTTTACTTTGGTTTCATTGAATATAAATTTTTCCCCAAAATATTTGGATCATCCAAATGTCTTAAAACTTAGCGGGTCCGACTGAACGGCTTAAGCAGGGGACACATCGGGCACGCGGATCTAGCCCCTGGGGCTAGTGGTAATGATGGTAGCCTTTTTTACATTGGTCCCAGCCCGCAGTTCTTTCAAGGCCCCCCTGTGTGGTTTGGGATTTTTTTGACCTTCTTGTGATCATTTTGTCCCCCGGGGTGAGTCTTTCGTGGGCCCCCAAGGAGGGAGATTTTAGTGGTCTTGTATTCTTCCCTTTTTAATTTTGCCCCCAGTTATTCTTTCACCGAGCGCTTTTTTTTTTGCGACTCATTTTCCCGCTGGTGCAGGGCTACAGTTTTGTTTCTGGTGTCCTTCAACAGCTTTTTGGTGTTCACCAAAGTGGAGTTTGGAGTGTGACTGTTTGAGGTTGTGAACCGGTGTCTTTTATACGGATAAAAAGTTCAAACAGATGCCATTGCTACAGGTAATGAGTGGAGGACAGAGGAGCCTCTTAAAGAAGAAGTTACAGAGCCAGAAATTTTGCTTGTTTGTAGGTGACCAAAAACTTATTTTCCACCATAATTTGCAAATAAATTCTTTCCAAATCAGACAATATGATTTTCTGGATTTGTGCTCTCATTTTGTCTCATAGTTGAGGTCTACCTTTGACGTCAATTACAGGCCTCTCTCATCTTTTTTAAGTGGGACAACTGGCACAATTGGTGGCTGACTAAATACTTTTCTCCCCACTGTATATGGTATTGTCATGTCTGTAAAAGTCCGATCTATTGAAATATAACATTATTTATCCTCCATGGTGAATGCCATAGAAGCTAAAATATTCCATCAGCATTACGCTATCTTCAAAACCTGGGTTTATACACAGATTTTTGCACCTTACTAAATTGGACTTATACATAAGTATATAATATTTTGTTAAACAATACAAATGTATTATCAAACATGGTATAAAATAAATGCTATGAATCTTACACAGCCTTAACTAACCAAATCTCTTAAGATGTCAAAAACCGAAAGTGGTGTAAATATAAATGTAAATACTTGATTAGTAATTTTCAAAATCAGAACTGGTGTAGGTAAAAGTATTTCAATATTAATGCCCAAGTGTATAAACTACATGTCAGTCATACATAATAATTCAATTAAAAACATAACATGAGTATGTGGGTGAAAAAATAAGTAAGGCAATTGCCAAGCTGCCTGACATAAAAAAATAAAAGAATAATACTACTGAATACACAGTATATATAAAGTGAAAACTAATATTAGAATGATAAAACTAGTAAATAGAAAACACAAAATTTATGAAAAATGTATGAACCACTATTTGAAAGCGATTTCTTTCTATAGCAGATTTGTTAAAATGTCTTCTCCACTAGCTGTACCCCCTAAAACTTGAATAATGCACTTTTGGGCACTCGATCAAATTTGCAGCAAAGAACCACTACTTGAAAGGCTATTTCTTCTAATCAGCGATGCTAACTGTGTCTACTCCCACTAGTTGTACCCCAAAACAGCAACATGAACTTTTGAGGCACTCAGACGAATGATGGGATAGATGCAGCCAGCAATACAAAAACTGCCTTACATTTGCTGTGTACAATTCCCTAATCTTGTTTGTCCACCCACTTCCCTCCTAAACTAATCAACTACAGCATTTACTGTTCTAAAGTTGCTGAGAAATGTGTGCCTGCATAATTCAAGCATGCAGACAGAGAACCGTGTTGTTTCATACTGAAAGTGAGCCCCTAACTCTGAAATGGCGTTCAACAGGAACTACAGTGTAATACATATAACCGTGTCATGTGATTTTAGCAGCCAATGAGATCCCTAGACCCTCAATGGTGATGTTTTTGGAAAGTTCTCTATTGTCTGCACTGATTGGATGGCGCCATAACTGCAGGAAGCAGCTAAAAGTAAAACAAAAAATGTCTCGTCGATCACATGTCTTGAATGCGTAATTTACACGAATGAACTTTGAAAAGCTTGGTTCAGCTCGAACGAATATTTTCTCGAATGGTTCACTTAACACTATCCAGAACCTTTGAAATACAACATGACTATTGGTTTAATTTCAGTAGTCAACTAAGCCATACAGTAGGTTTGAGGAATTGATCTGAACTAAAGACACAGCAATTGACCCATTTATGGAGATCTATTTTTATTTAATCCTTATTCGTGTTTTTGATATCTCTACCTTAGTATGTATGAATTTTTTACATGATGTAATATTTGTATGCATATTAAACAAAAATTGTAAATTTGATTGAGCATGGTTACCATGCATGCATGGTTGTAGATTGTTTATTACGGTGGCCTATAGACATGGAATATATGAGATTTGTTTACCTTTTATTCTGTGGCATTTGTGACATATTTTATGTTACAGAAAGTCTTCAGTAAACTCCACTGATTACCTAAGTTTAGAGCGAACCTTACTTACCTGAGTTAATCCTCATGATTTTTGCTGCAGATTATATAGTTTTGACTATAGTTTTGGTTCAGCTCGAACGAATATTTTCTCGAATGGTTCGCTAAACACTATCCAGAATCGTTGAAATACAACATGACTATTGGATTAATTTCAGTAGTCAACTAAGCCATACAGTAGGTTTGAGGAATTGATCTGAACTAAAGACACAGCAATTGACCCATTTATGGAGATCTATTTTTATTTAATCCTTATTCGTGTTTTTGATATCTCTACCTTAATATGTGTATTTGATCTATGAATTTTGTACATGATGTTATATTTGTATGCATATTTAATAAAAATTGTAAATTTGATTGAGTAAGGTTACCATGCATGCATGGTTGTAGATTGTTTATTATGGTGGCCTATAGACATGGAATATATGAGATTTGTTTACCTTTTATTCTGTGGCATTTGTGACATATTTTATGTTACAGAAAGTCTTCAGTAAACTCCACTGATTACCTAAGTTTAAAGCGAACCTTACTTACCTGAGTTAATCCTCATGATTTTTGCTGCAGATTATATAGTTTTGACAAAGAGAGATAGCGTCACTAATAGAGATGGGCGAATTTCTCAAAAATTCGATTCGGTCACTTCGCCGAATTTTCCAACAAAAGAATAAATTCGGACCGAAATACTTTCGGAACGAATCGCGTTAACAAGAGCTATTTCCAGGCTACACATGAGCCTGCAGGGTGCTGTAGAACGTTGTGCCATGCCTTAAATATGCAGAGGGAGACTTGTTTTGGTCTTTTTTTTTTTTTTGTTTTTGTTTTTTTTTTTTTTTTTTTTTTTTTTTTTCATACAAAGTTTGTGTTTTTAGTATCTACGCAGATGACTGCCGCCGCTCGTTCAGAATCGCATCACTCTAAAATTCCCTGGGCATTCTGTAAGAGGGCAAAACTGACCAAAAAACTCACGCGGGAATGTAAGCCTGATTAAAGTCATGCCACGCGAAATCTGGAAAAAAAGAAGAGCTGTGAGAGCTCAGGTGGCAACATTAGTGACATATTTTGAGGTGACTGCGGCACCACATCAGCAGAGTGTCACAGTGGCACAATGACATTTCTGAGGTGGCAAAACAGGAGGAAGCCACAGAATGCACAATGACCGAGAGCGGAGATCACGGCGGCAGCAGCATGAGGTAGGCATAGGCACAATGTACACAGTGTGGATGAACAGCAGCAGCCACAGCAGCAGCATGAGGTCAGAAAGTGGCATAGAATAAAAAAAAAAAAAAAAATGGCAAAGTTGTGGAGTGACACGGCAGCAGCAGCCACAGCAGCAGCATGAGGCAGAAAGTGGCACTATGACACAGTGAGGAGGACACGGCAGCAGCCACAGAGCATATGAGGACAGCAGTGTGCACAATGACATTCTGGAGGTGGCAAAACAGTATTAGTCCACAGAGTGGCACAATCACACATTGTAAGTAGGTCACAACAGCACAGTATTAGGTGTCAGGCAGTGGCACAATGTAACATTCTGATGTGGCACAACATGAGGAAGCACAGAATGGCACATGACTGTAGAGCGGAGGTCACGGCGGCAGCAGCATGAATGTCAGTCATGGCACAATGACACTGTTTGGAGGACACGGCATCAAGCCAAGGCAGCAGCATGAGTACAGAAATTGGCACAATGATATTCAGTAAGGTGCAAACAGTAATAGGCCACAGAGTGCACAATCACACAGTTGTATGAGGTCACAACAGCAGCAGTACGAGCTCAGGCAGTGGCACAATGACATTCTGGAGGTGGCTAAACAGTATTAGGCCACAGTTTGGCACAATGAAACAGTGTGGAGGGCACGGCAAGAAGTCACACAGCAGCATGAGGTCAGAGAGAGGCACAATGACAACAGTGTTGGGAGGACACTGCAGCAGCCACAGCAGCAGCAATGAGGTCAGAAAGTTGCACAATGACACAGGTGGAGGATACGGTAGCACCCACAGCAGCAGCATGAGGTCAGACAGTGGCACAATGACATTCTGGAGGTGGCAAAACAGGAGGAAGCAACAGAATGGCTCAATGACAGAGAGCGGAGGTCACCGGCAGAAGCATGAGTTAAGGCAATGCACAATGGACATTCTGGAGGTGGCAAAAACAGGACTAGGCCACAGAGTGGCACAATGATTGAGAGTGGAGTCACAACAGCAGCAGTATGAGGTCGGGCAGTGCACAATGACATTCTGGAGGGTGCAAAACAGTAGGAAGCCACAGAATGTCACAATGACTGAGAGCGGAGTAACGGCCGGAAGCAGCATGAGGTCAGGCAGTGGCCCATGACCACAGTTGTGGAGGACACGTCAGCAGCCACGCAGCAGCATGAGGTCAAAAGTGTCACAATGACATTCTGGAGTGGCAAAACAGTATTAGGCCACAGGAGTGGGCACAATCACACAGATGTAGCGGACGAACAACAGGCAGCAGTACTAGGTCATGCAATGGCACAATGACATCCTGAGTGTGGCAAAACATTATTAGGCCACAGTTTGGCACAATGAACAGTGTGGAGGGCACGGCAGGAGTCACAGCACAGCATGAGGTCAGAGAGTGCACAAATGACAATTCTGGAGGGGCAAAAACAGAGGAAGCCAAGAGTGGTACAATGACGAGAGCGGAGGTCCACGGCGCATCAGCATGAGGTCATGCAGTGGCGACAAATGACATAGTGTTGGAGGACATGGAAGCATCCAAGCAGCACATGAGGTCAGACCAGTGGCACAATGACAAATTCTGGAGGAGGCAAAAAAAGCAGTAGGCCAACATGAGTGGAACAATGGCAGAGATTTAGTTGACGCGGCAGGATCAACAGCAATGAGGTCAGAGGAGTGGCACAATGACGCATGTGTGGATTTCATCGGAAACAGGCAACAGCAGCACAGTATGAGGTCATAGAGTGGCACAATGACAGAGTGATTTGAGGTAGGGTTGGGAATACCAGTGTCCCTGAAAAGATGTGGGTAGGCGATGGTGAAAACAGGCAGCAGATGTTGTGGCAATCAGTCTGTTGGCGGCATCAGAATAGTGGCTGAGGCAGGAGTATTTGAACCCAGACTGACGCTAAGTCGTTGGTTGTGGAAATCCTTGCGATCCAACGTCTGATTCATCCTTGACCAAAGGTAAGGTCAGTCCACATTACCGTGGACAGCTGGTGTCTCCTTGGGGTAACGATGGCCCCCGCCGCACTGAACACCCGCTCTGATGCCACACTACTGGCCGGGCAGACAGCTTCTCCACTCAAACTTGGCAAGTTGCGGCCACACATCCTGTTTGGCTGCCCAGTATCGCAGCACGATCTTCCAACAGAGGTGGCAGAGTGCTGTCCAAGTAGGCCCTCAACCAGTTGGTTTCAGGGACTGCTCCAGGTCCTCTGCTGCTGCTGGCAGGCGACTGCCCTCCTCACTAGGCGGGTGAAGAGAAGCTGCTCATCAGTGACTCCAACTTATGTTACTACTATGGAGCTGGTACTGCTCTTACCCCCCCACCTTCCCCCAGAAAGCCCGCGGCACAAGTACGTGAGCGCTGAGGAACCCCCCCGGTCAGACCTGTACAGTAGGATGTACGATGCCCGCAATAGGAGCGGCAACTGATTACGGAGATTATCCCTATAGAATTTGAGTTTGTCCCCCTCTCAATAAGTGGGAAAAAGGCATTCCCATTTTGGACCGGTAGCGAGGTCCAATAGGGTGGTAGACCAGAAGTCATCCCTCTGCCGGATGCTGACTATTCGGCTGTCACTAGCCAGGCAAATAAGCATGCTGCGGCCATCTGCACAAGTGATCCGAGGGTCCCTGCCTCATTTCCACTGTATACTGCCCACGGTGCTTGCGGTCCATCTGTATCCTTCCACATCTCCTCCACCTCCTCCTGCTGCTCCAGCTTTCTCCTCTCTTGTCACCTGGGTAGAAAATCCACTCATTTCGACCAGACAATTGCTTCTGCTCCCAATGTCCTCCTCCTGCTCCTCCTCCTCCAATTCATCCCCACCGGACTCAATGTGGCCACGAGATGTAGTCGCCACGTCTCCAGTCCCCTGCCAACAGATTTTTTTCAGCATCTTTTCCAGACAGTGAAGCAGTGGAATGACGTTATTCATCCCATAGTCCTGGCGACTGACAAATGAACGTTCGCTCCTCGAAAGGGCCTCACCAAACGCAGGTGTCAACGCATGAGCTGCCACTGGCTGACATCAAAGTTACACAGGGGGAGTACTTTCTGTCTGCCTGGATCATCAAAAAAATCGTTAATAGGCCTTTCTCTGTTATACAGTCGGTCCTACATGTGGCAGACTGGAATCCAGCGGTGAAACATCGCATATCAGAGTTGTGTTGGGGAGGCCGTTCCTGCCCGTGCAACTCGATGAGGTGTATCCAGGGGGGGCTTTGTACGAATGGGAAAAGTGCATGCACATTTCCCCCCCTGGGGCGCATTTCAGAATCAGCTGAGATCGGTGGAAGACTTCAGAACCTTTTTCAACAACCCAGATTGAACACGTGCGCCATTGCAGGCGCAAAGACCATCCTCACTCGGTGGCAGCGCGGACACCATGTTCCTCCCATTGTCCTTCACATGGTTCCGATTTGCATTGGCGCGAGAAAGCCACACAGTCCATTCTTGCTGCATGACGCGGAGGAAGTTTCCTGCCCCTGTGTGACTTCTTTCGCCTAGGAAAGCCATGAGTACAACTGCGTGACACCGCTGTGCCCTACAACAAGAGTATGAATGAGTCAGTACTTGTGGAGGCTGAGATGGTGGTGATGGGTGGAGGAGTAGGAGCGGACATTGGCGCAGGTGCAGCAGTTTGACAACGCGGAGGAGAAAGCGGCGTCTCCTGTCCAAGTTTGTGGTGTGCCTGTCAGGAAGCACATTCACCCCAGTTGGCCGTAAAGGACAAGTACTGCCCTGACCGTAGTTACAGCTCCAGACGTCCGCGCTGCCGTGCACCTTGGAACAAACCGAATAAGTCAAGGACTGGCCCACCTTCTGTTCTACATATTTATGAAGTGCTGGTTACTGCCTTTTTTGGAAAAGAAATTACGGCTTGGAACTCTCCATCTCGCTCTGGCCAAGCCATTAGTTCTCTGAATGGTGCAGAGTCCACCATTTGAAAGGGAGGGAACAGCAATACCAGACAACTTGTGTGAACAGGATCACGGTCCAGCCTGCTGCACCTTAGGATGGTTGACTCATACTGTTGTCCTCTTTTGCAATCGCCTCGCTGAACGACTGCTGTGCGCCATGAGTAGCGAAGAGCAGGAGCATCTGGTCTCGGAGATTGATGGTCAAAGAGAAACAGCTCCCTTCTGCAGAAGGGTGTGAGCCTTGACTGCTGCAATGGCATGCGTGTCACTGGGCCTGCTGCTGCTTCTGTTTGCTTGCGGCGGAGATTGGACCACCACAACAGAGGCCACGTTTCTCCCAGGCCACTGGATGAGTGATGCTGCATGTTTTTGACCAAGGCCGTGGGTGCAAACGTTAGCTCCCTGGCCACGCTTCCCCTTTCTGCCCACAGATTCTACATATACCCATATCCGTCCTCCTCCGGTGTCTTAGCAAAGAACTGCCACACCGTCGGAGTATCGGATTTTACCGCCAACGCTCCGCACTGAGTGACTACTGGCCGCCGCTGCCTCGCTGAGGCCCCATGCCGCTACTTTCTGTACCGGCGAAAGCGGGTTTATTTACCCGTGGCCGCTTGGCTCCCGACCTCACACTGCTGCTTTTCCTGCTGACTCACGGCCACATGACCCACTTGCTGGCTGCGCTGCTCCTGACGTGCAAGCTGACGCTCTTCTTCTCCTGATGATGATGAAGGCCCATGCATCCACCCGGCTCCCAAGTGCGGTCGGCTACACTCTTCATATATTGTGTATCATCGTCACTGCTGTCCTCATCACCGGTCCTTGGTAATGCCGAGGCTGACCTCTCACAACCATGACCTCACCAAAGCTCACACTCCATACATCTATCTTTGCCGCCTACTGCAATTAAGCAGGGGATATTAAGCCCCATTTCATCGCTGCCAAGTACTGCTGACGCCCTCCCTCAAAATTTTCATCCTTCCGCTATATAGTGGGCGCTGAGCCCCAAGACCACATAGTAGATCTCTGTCTGATGGGAACCGATGCGGACAGAGGCGGGCTGAGGCATGTGAGGGCCGCTGACCCGCTCCCTGCCATGACAATCTAAAAGGTTGTGTCAGACGATCCCACCGTGACTCTGTGGCTGGGAGTTGTCAGATGTCATCTGGTAGAAGAGATGACCAGTCAACCATCAAAACCCTTGTGTTGCTGAAAACACACGGCCGCTAGATACAGCGGCAGTTGTGGCCTCACCGATGACCCCCTGCTGCGACGTCCCCTTGCATGCTGCGCCTTGGCCTGTTCCAGGAATGTTTGTGCCACTTGCGCACTCCGCAGGTGGCAGACCCTGCCACCTCACTGTCTGACATACTAGTTTGTTCTAAAATGTACAGACACAGTTGATGATGATATCATGTATATGATAAATATATACACCCTGGTTTTTGACTCCAAATGAACCCAGTAACAGCTTGGGTAACCCCTTGGATATAAATTGCGCTCCACCATGGCCAGGAAAAAATTACTTGTATGTGTCGTTTAAAAACACTGTGTGTTTTTTACTAAATGTAAAGCACAAACAGGGCTTGAATTAACCTTCGGACATGAATTAGGCTACAGGAAAAATGTAATATATTTAGGCGTTGAAACAAGACGGTATATTTTTGTCCAGCACACCAGCAAAACAACGCTTAATTAACCCCTGGATGTAAATTGCGCCAAAGAATTGAGCCCACAAACTATAGCTTTGTAGCGTGTTACAATTGCGTGTTTATCTACGCCACACAACAAGAGATACAGTTTGTAATTAACCTTTGCTTGAGAAATTAGGCTACAGGAAAAATGTATATATTTTGGCGTTGAAAAAGACGTTTCTTGGGTGTCAGCCACACCACCAAAACAACGCTTAATTAACCCATGGATGTAAATTGCACCAAAGAATTGAGCCGCACAAACCTAGTAGCTTTGTAGCGTGTTACAATTGCGTGTTTTCTACACCCACAACAAGAGATACAGTTGTAATTAACCTTTGCGCTTGTGAATTAAGGCTACAGTAAAAATGTATATATTTTTGGCGTTGAAAAAGACGTTTCTTGGGGTCAGCAGAGGGGGGGGGGGGGGGGGGAAAAAAAAGAAAAAAAATTTTATATATAAATTATTTTTGTATTATGAAATAAAACGCTTAATTACCCTGGATGTAAATTGCGCAATAGAATTGAAGGCAGCCAAAAATGAATGGTATTTGTATTGTAAAAACGCTGTTTCTTAAATGAATACAACAGGAACTGGCTTTAGATCCCACTTGGATATTGAATGTAATGCAGCTGCAGAGGACCGCACACTGATTTCAGATCCAATACCCCAAAAAATTTAGAAATAAACATTAAGAGAACAGTCCTCTGAGACAAGCTGAGACACCCCACAAGAAATCGATATATAAAAATCAATTCTTCAGTAAAGCTATCAGCGCGCAGCACCTTCCCAGATCATACAGTGAGAGCGGTATGACTCCCCAGCGTCGCGCCCGGACTTATATAGTGCTGTGA
The DNA here is from genome assembly GCA_025379985.1 of Phyllomedusa bahiana. Classification (NCBI taxonomy): domain Eukaryota; kingdom Metazoa; phylum Chordata; class Amphibia; order Anura; family Hylidae; genus Phyllomedusa; species Phyllomedusa bahiana. The sequence goes on from JAODAL010038531.1 coordinate 11,038, forward strand.
CGTCCACAATGAATCCCGACGGTCTCTGATTGGCTCACCTCTGCACATGTCATAGCCCAAAAAGGTATGCCCTTCTCCTCCCAGAGTCTTTGCCCATGTAGCGCCATTGTGCTACAGCCATTTTTATCATATCAAAAAGCACACTTCGTTCACCCGAAGTACCCCAAATTCGACTTCGTTTACCGAACTTCGAAGTTTTCCTGAAATTCTAAAAGAATTCCACTTCGTTAGAATCAATTCGCCCATCTCTAGTCACTAATCTTATACTTTAGGCTTAAATATTATATTTGAGGGCTATAGTAAAATTCTATTTTGACTCTAAATACTGAACTGTTCTCCTCATCACCAGTGCCATATTTGACACCTTGGGCCTCATGTATGACAACTGTCTAGGTCTAAAACTGTTTTTGTTGCCTGTAGCAACCAATCAGAGCTCCTTTTCATTTAATTTAGTGCTTGTAAAAAAATGAAAGGGGAGCTCTGATTGGTATATGCAGCAAAGAAAATCTTTTCATCCATGTTCCCTTGTGTCTTTGCCCCTCTCTCAACAGGTTTCCCTCTATAACATGGGTGAGTGACTGTATGGGGCCCAGAAATTTTTGATGGCAGCCCTGGAGTGACCTATACTATGAGACAGCATATGATGACAATTCTGTATCTACACAGCAAACCTTCATGTATCTGGTTTTCTTTTACTTTCAGATGCCATCACTGATTACACAACAACAAATATAATACACCTTGTTCTGGCCGGAGCTTTGGTTATTTTGGCCTGTGGTTTTGTCATTGAATATTGGATCAGTTCCATTAAGAACCAACAAGGTGTTTCCTAATTTCCTTTTGGACCTCTTATCACTGGTGGATTAGAAGAAGCAACTTCTATTAACAACTAGAGGAAGCTGTCTGGATATTGGTGAAGCAGTTATGGATTTTGGAAGTCGGAAGAAGTGAGGTATGCTGTATATAGTATCACAATTATAGACATGCTATAGCTGCAATCATTTGGAGATGTTAGGGATACAAATAGTTAATATAATTTTGAGAAGAATAGTCTAATAAGACAAGTTTAGAGTTATGATAACCAGTTGACCTTTGCGTTAGTTATTTGCTAAATTGCAGGCCATGACAAAAAGGATTATAAGGCCCCGTACAGGATGACGTGTTGCTAATAAAATAAATTCTGTAACGGATTATAAGATTCCGGTCATAATAATTAGTGTTGAGCGATTTTTATCGACAAAATTGAAATCGGCAAGGTTTTTATGGTGATCGAAATTTCCAGATCATGCGATAATTAAGGTTAAAATCTGTGCATCATCTATTAAGATCGCGCCTTTTTCGGCGCTCCTGTAATTTTGGCGGCCAGCAAATCAGATTACAGAATAGAGCAGGGTGAGATGTGTGTGCGACGTCATGACTGGGATGTGTATGGTTGCGATTGGCTGGAAAAATCACATGACCTTGTTTTTACATAGAACAGCGTTTCCTGTTTCAGCCTCAGTGTCTCTCAGCGTCTCATAGGGATAGGACCTGCGCTCTGCCTGTGGCCAAACAGCCAGCAAAATTTTGTTCTATTTCTGAAAAGAAAAACCTCTACTATTAGCTTTTGATCCTTCCAATTTAGTTAATTAGAGATTTGAAGTTTTTATGTATTAGCTAGAGAATTTTAAAGCCATTTACCGTGTAAATTACGGCGGGGCGCGGGGGGGGGGGCCGCCGGGGCAAACACAGAAAAGCTCTATCTATAAAGAACACGGATAAAGTTCCCAAGACTTAGTGTAGACATTGTAGTGGAATATCTTTATTATTAAATTTGCTATTGAAATATTTCCTGGATTTTGGGGCAGCCTAACTTTTTGGGTACACATCTTTTCTAGTAATGCAGGTCTCTTTGTTACTGCAAAACTCCACTTTTATTATCAGTATACTTTTAGATAGGTTTCATTTTCAATTTTCCCCATTACACCGTGACTTTTAAATACCCACCTTGCATTTAAAATTTACTCCAGAAATCTTGTGTCACACGGTTGTTTGTTGCCAAAAATACCGTGTATCGTACAAAAACACACATTTTAGTTTTTTTTTTGATTTTTACGCCCCCAGCATTTTCCATTGACGCAGCATCTACGTAAATCTCCCCCATTACTGATGCCATCAAGGAGTTAAAGGGAACCGGGTAAACCGGAAAAAAACCCCCGGGCGGTCGGAACCCTTGCAGTCCCTTGTTGTCCCGAGCTTCTGGATGCAGAAAAGTCGGACGACCAAGTCACCTGTTTTGAGATGATGATGAAAAGACATTGGGTTCCATCCGGTTTTTTCCCGCAAAATTGCTTCGACGCTTAATCGGGGACGAGGAGAAGACGATGGGGTAGGTCAATAGGGGCCCCGCCAAAAAAAGGGAGAGAGCGGTCGCAAAAGTCCGCTGAAGATTCCCCCCCCCACGGGAACCCCAAACCCCTCCTGTTTTAGCCGTCAAAAAGGGTCCAGGGCCTCTTTAAACCTGGGCCTTTTTTTGAGCAAGCCTCTGTTCACCCCGCGATTCATATGCCCGCCTTTGCCCTAAACGCATAAGTAGGGCCAGAAACCCTTTAAGTGTTAACCCCACCCCCCCAAAGTCTGTCACATTCAGCGAATCATGAGTTGAAATGGAGGGAACCTTGGCCAAAAAAGGCGATGAGCTGGGGCCCCAACCACTGCACACCCCCTTCCCCGCCTCCTCCTTCTCCCCGCCCCCCCAAGCTTCCTCAGCTGCCCAGTCTCCAAATCATGTCAGGGATAGCCTCCGCTTTAGCCCCCACCCTCCCCCGAGACCACCCCACCCCCAAGACCCATCCTACCCCTTCTCCTTCCGCCCGTTTGAACCTCACGCCCTACAGCGGCCATCTAGCAGCCAGCCCTTTTGTCTCCAGGTTTGGGAGCAGAAGAAACACTTTAACCCAAACCATCCCAAAGCCAAAAGCCTGAATGTCGGCATTGCCAGGCTTTTGGCCTTGGAAATGTTGCCTTTCCGTCTGGTGGACACAGATGGGTTCCGCCACGTCATGGCCCTGCCTGCCCCCATACCAGATGCCGAGCAGGCATTTCTTTGCCAGAAAAGCCGTCCCGGCCTGGCCAGCCACGTGTCATCTAAAATTTCAAGCGCGTTGTCTGCATCTGTGTCCGGAAAAGTCCATCTCACCACCGACACATGGACTAGTAAGCACGGCCAAGGCCGCTATTTCTCTGTGACAGCTCACTGGGTGAGCTGGGTGGATGTCTCTGGGGGGTGACGGTGGCTCTCAGGCTCGGCGCACACTCTTCAAAACCGCAGGGATGGTGCAGGGCTCTTTCCCCCAAGGTCCTCTGGTGGCATCACGTGCCCAGAGACACCAGGCCGTGTTGAAATTAATCTGCCTTGGAGACCGTCCACACACAGGTCAGGAGCTGTGGACGGCTCTAAGCACCGAGACCGAGCGCTGGCTGGGTGACAAGAACCTTGTGCCAGGCAAGGTGGTGTGCGATAACGGGCGAAATCTGCTGGCCGCCCTTAAGATCGGTAGGCTGGAGCACATCCCTTGCCTGGCACATGTCATGAACCTTGTCGTCCAGAAATTTCTAAAGAGCTACACGGGTCTGGACTGCCTGCTGAAGAAGGCTCGAGGTCTGAGTTCGCACTTCCGCCGTTCGCACCCTGCTTCGTCCCGCCTGGCTGCGTTGCAGCGTCAGCTCGGCCTCCCCGTCAACCGTCTCATTGTTGACGTGGCAACACGCTGGAATTCCACCCTCCACATGCTCCAGCGATTGTGGCAGCAGCGCAATGCCATTACGCAGTACGAAGTGACACATGGCCTGACAAGCAGCGGTACGGACCTCGGGGTGTTGGAGGCAGGTAAAAGAGCTCTGCACCATCCTTGCCAGTTTTGAAGAAGCCACCAAAATGGTCAGTGCGGACAATGCCCTTGTCAGCATGAGCATTGTGGTGATCTTAGTTCTGGAACGATCGTTGGACACTCTGAAACAACAGGTCCCGCCAGCGACGGTGGAGGAGACGGACACAGATGCGGACACGGAGCCTTTCTCTCCGTCAAATCCACAAGGCCCGACAGTTTCACAATTTCATCGGTCTTCATTAGGCAGTGTTCGGGGTCCAGAGCTAGTGCAAGGTGGCGCATCAGCTCTCAGGGTGCATCATCTCAGGCAAGTCAGGGCTGTGTTGAAGCTGTGCCGGGAAGCGGAGGAGGAGGAGGAGGGAGTATTCCTATACACCGTGTTACCGACGTCCCTGCCATGGAAAGAGGTTGGCGCGAATTTGAGGCGGAGGAGGAAGATGAGGAAGATCAGTTTGCTAGTGCCCCTCGACCCAGAGGCTTGGGAAATCAAGGCTCCATCTCTCACATGAGTGCTTGGATGCTCCATTTCCTCCAACATGATCCTCGCATTAAGGCATCAAAATGTACAACAGTTAGTGGTTGTCCTCCCTCCTGGTTCCCCGGTACAAAAAAAAAACTCAGCACTTTCCTTCCACCACCCAAATAGAGAGTAAAATGCAGGAAATGGAGACCTTGCTGATTGATCAACTGGAGACATCTGTTGCATCTGCTTCACATTCCCCAAATGTCACGGTGGAACAACATCAGCGACGTGACAGCAGTAGAGTGCCAAGTAGGCGTAGCGGCAGCAGCAGGCAAGGTGGCAGAAGCCTAATGGGTGACCTCTGGCAATCTTTGTTTACCACCTCACCAACGCATGCAATGCAGGGCACACATCCAACACACAGAGATCAGCTTAAGATCATGGTGCACGACTATCTGCGTCTCAACACCGATGTTTTTGCATGTGTTCCGGACCCAATAGACTTCTGGGTATCCAAAATGGACGAATGGCCCGAGCTGGCTCATCACGCCATAGAGGTGTTGTCCTGCCAGCAGCCAGCGTCATATCTGAGCGGACCTTCAGCACAGCTGGAGGAGTCATTACAGACAAACGCATCCGGCTTTCCACAGATAATGTGGATCATTTGACTTTCATCAAGATGAATCAGGCATGGATCTCTGATGATGTTGTGGCCCCAATTGCCGAGGTCACCGATTAGTTGCCGGTCTACTTCACATTCCTTTTCAAACAGAAATGGTCCTCTTGAAAACTTTTTTTTAAAATGATCATTTCTTACTGCAATTTTTTTCTCTTTTCCCAACAGTTCATTTTGCTGGTTTTGCTGTGAGGAGATGGTAAAAGACAGCAAGGTTTCATGACAACACCGTTTCCATTTACTCACTTTATCTTAAGAAGTTTTCGCAATACTGGTCAATAGTTTTGAGGTCATGTTGCTGTGAGATACAGCTATAATTATGGTCCTTTTGAACAGAAATGTGCTTTTAAGTGGCATTTCTCCCTCACAATTTTTATCGAGTGGCTGAGAAGTCAATTTTTAAATAATTTTTTGGGTCATGCTGCTTTGAAATGCAGCAATACTACAGTCCTATTATATAAAAATTTTTGTTTCTAACGGACATTTGTTCTCACAATTGACCAAAGTGGCTCAAGGGTCAGCTTTGAATTTTTGGGGCATTTTGCTTTGAAAAGCGCAGCAATACTAACAGTACCTAGTTCGAAAAAATGTTGGTTCCTAATAGACATTTGTCTTCACAATTGTCAAAATGGCCAAAGGGTCATGCTTTGGAATTTTTGGGTGGCATTTTGCTGTGACATGCACTATACTATCAGTCCTAAATGCTACCAAAAATTTGTTTCTAACAGACATTTGTTCTTCACAAATGTCCAAAGTGGCTCAAGGGTCATGCTTGAATTTTTGGGGGCATTTTGCTGTGACATGCAGCTATACTAGGTGGTTCCTATTCTAAAAAATGTTGTTCTAACAGAACATTTGTTCTTCACAATTGTCTCAATAGGTGGCTCAAGGGTCTGCTTTTGATTTTTGGGTCATTTGCAGTGACATGCAGCTATACTACAGGTCCTATTATAAAAAATGTTGTTCTCTAAAAGACATTTGTTCTTCACAATTGTCAAGAGTGGCTCAGGTGATGGTGCTGTCAGAAACAGGAATAGGTAGACACGTTAATGGACACATATTGCCAAATCTCTTGTTCTTTGCAAGATCTTTAACAATAGCTATCAATCCCTGTATAGAGCACAACCCTTTAATACAATGAAAAAAAAAGAAACAAAGACATGTGGATTCCCATCCTATTTTAAAAATGGTGTTTTCTATGAATTAAACTACTAAAAAACGTGGCATGTACAAAATATACTAATTCCTCCTGAATTGTACAGGGAGTACAAGGAAAAAGGTTGACCAGATGTAGGTATTCCCGAGGACAAGGAGTATGGAAGCACGGACAGAGAACAAATACAGAGACCATTTCCTCCAGCACGTTTTGATAAAATGAGAAAAAGAATGCCAAGATAAGGCAACATGGGGGGGGGGTGTAACAGGAGCGTTAACTACCAGTATTTCCAAGTGAAACTCAATTGGTCCACACTCATACGGAGGGACAAGCCCTAACCCCAGGTATTGACTGGTGTACTGAGGAGGTTGGATTCCACACTTCCAGCTTCCGCACTCTGCTTCAGCACAACAGTTTTCGTTTGCTGCGTCACAGGCATTTTAACCTGCGTGTTAATAGATGACGGACGCCAGCCTGGTCTCACACGCACCACTGTAACTCCGGCCCTGGGTCCATGCTGTGGCCCAGGACAGGTATAGTGGGAATGTCCAGTGAAACTAAAATGGGTGGTTGAGAAGACGCCCGTTATTCCCGGCACATTTTAAATGTGGGGGTCATGCAGGTTTGGGCTCATGCTGTGGCCCAGGACAGGGATATTCAATGTCCATATCAAGTAAGATGATGGTTCAATATCATACTGCCGCTTCTGGCACTTTGTCAATTTGTGGGTGATGCAGGTTGAAGGGTCAGGCTGGGGTACAAACAGGGATAAGTGAATGGTCTGTGACTTTTTTTTTCTGTGACTTTTTATATACCTAAGTGTGTTTGCCTCTAAGAAGCAGCACGTATCCAATTTGACTGTGTGGATGTTAATTTCAGCTTCTCCAGCCGTGTTTAGGTAGTAATAAAAAAGGTGTTGTTGCTCTCCCATAGACTTTAAATGGTCATCGTCATAATCGCGCCTTTAATCAAAAAAACCTTATGAAGCCCACTATCGATCGACTCATAGCCAACGCAATCGCTCAACACTAATAATAATTGTATTAAAAAAATTTTTGCACTATGCTTATATAATACAGAGAAACATCCTCGCTGATCAGTATAAATGTATGTAGCTTGCTCAATAAATTACGTTTCTTCTCAATTCTTGTCTCTGTGGTAAATGTGTCCATCCACAGTCCGGGCTGATTCATCTAATCTGGCTACCATCCAATATACCTAAAGGGTCCCATTGGAGACCACCCTAACAGAGAACCATAAAAGAACATTTCCAACCAGAAAAATGTAAATGGGTCCTACCTGTCCAGAAAAAAAAAACAGACAATCCTGAAGAAATATGTCCCAGATCCAAACATTTTTAAAGAAATAATATGTAAATATAATTTATTTTATTGATCAACATCAGATACCACCGGAATAAAAAAGGTGGGCAACAGTAGTGCAACAATAAATAACATACACAAATTATTGCAGTATAGCATTATTTCATAAATTGCAGTAAAAAACTGCCTAAAAAACTTGAAACCAAAAATTTGCATACACTATATAAAAAGACACATATGTATGTTTCTCACTATCTGACATGAAATCAGAATAAACCTTACTCATTTCTGGTCAATTAGGATTACCAATATTACCAAATGCCAGAATAATGAGAGAGAGAAATTTAAGGCATTTTTAAGACTTTCTTCAAAGTCAAACAATTACATACACTAGGATTACTATGCCTTTAAACAATTTGGGACGCCCATATATATGTCATGTATTTGGGAAACTTCTGACTTTTTGGTAACATCTGGTTAATTAGGGACAAACTTGAATTATTTTTAAGCACACCAGAAACACATTGCTTTTGTGTGTAACTCATGGGGAAGTCTAAAGAAATCACCAAAAAATTGGAAAAGAAACACCGTGCCATTTTCCAATACATGAAGGGCCTTGTTCACGTACAAACAATTATACACAATAAAACAAGATAGGAATGCCAGCTGACACACCACCAGAAGGGAGAGGGATCTGTGTATCAGAGATGAACGTGCTTTGGTCCGACATGTTCAAATCAACCCAAGAACAAAAGCAAAAGACCTTATGAAGGTGCTGGCAGAAGCTGGTAAGATTGTGACATTATCCGCAGTGAAACGAGTACTATATCAACATGGGATAAAAGGCCACTCTGTCACGAAGAAGCCATTATTCCAAAAGAAACAAATGCACAGGAACAAAGACCTACATTTCTGAAGACATGTCCTGTGGTCTGATGAAACTAAAATTGAACTTTTTGGCCATAATGACTATTGTTATATTTGTAGGAAAAGGGAAAAGCTTGGAAGCCTAAGAACACCATCCCAACTGTGAAACACAGGGGTTGCAGCATCTCGTGGTGGGGTTGTTTTGCTGTAGGAGGGACTGGTGCACTTCACAAAATAGATGTCATCATGAGGAAAGAAAATTATGTGGCAATACTGAAGCAACATCTCAAGACATTGGCCGGGAAGTTAAAGCTTGGGTGGAATTGGGTCTTCCAAATGGACAATGACCTGAAGCATACTTCATAACCAGTTACAAAGTGGCCTAAGGATAACCAAGTCAATGTTTTGGAGTGGCCATCATAAAGCCTTAATCTCAATCCTATTGAAAATTTATGGGCAAAGCTGAAAAGGCAGGTGGGAGCCAGGCAACCTACAAACATGGCTCAGTTACACCATTAACTGTATCATTAAATGTACTGGGAATGTATGGGTAAATTGTGAGAAAAAGCCATTTTTGTGGAGGTTTTGTTCTTCTGGACTTTACAGTTTTGTATAAATGACATGCCAACTGTATTCTGCCGGTTGGTACAATTCCGGTGATACCAAATATGTAGAGTTTTCGTTTTGTTCTAGTACTTTTAAAAAACAAAAACATCCTCTAACTTTGCGCTGCAGCACCATTATCTGTGAACAATAACTTTTTGTTTTTTTCCACCCACGAATCTGCACAAGGCCTTGTTTCTTGTGGGCTTAAGTGTAGTTTTAAATATCATTTTGGGATATTTGGGTCTTTATGATAACTTTTTATTCCAATCTTTTGAGAACATGAAGAGACACCAAAAAACTGCAATTTTGGTGTTTGGAATTTCTTTCTTTTACGGTGTTCAAAGTGGGATAAATGATATTATATTTTTATAGATCACACTTTTATGGACCCGGCAATACCATTTCTTTTATTAGTAAAATAGCAAAAAAGGGATGTTTTTAACTTTTAATATTTTTTATTTTTACATATATACTGGTAGTTCATCTAGAGTAGTTGACCAATAGAGGGCACAATTGCTTGCACACCCTTCTGCATTATATTGATAAGGCAGATGGGTGTACCAATATGGAGCTCCTATTTTTCCCTTCCACAGACAGGAAGTAATAGGAGCAGCAACATTGTTGCTACAGAAGCATTCATTAGACTTCCAGCTGCCATAGCAACTGCTGGGCACACCACAATCTTGTTGTGGGCAGTCACAGAGTCTAAGGGCGACATGTATGAAGCTCGCCACGTCGGAGCGCACGTTTCCAGTTTGCCGGCGAAATTTGCGCCTCATGTATGTCGGGGCCGAGGTGCGCTCATACATGCGGTGTAAAGTCCGCCGCGCCTCGCCAGTGTGTGAGGCGCAGTGCGGGACTTTGGCGCAGTGCGGGACTGCGCCTAAGATTCGCCGCCCCAGGTAGTGCGATCATACATGCCGTGAAAAGTCCGCCGCGCCTCGCCAGTGTGTGAGGCGCAGTGCGGGACTTAGGCGCAGCGCGGGACTGCACCTGAGATTCGCCGTCCGAGGAGGTGCGCTCATACATGCGGGGAAAAGTTCACCGAGCCTCGCCAGTATGTGGGGCGCAGTGCGGGACTAAAGCGCAGAAGTGACTGCGCCGAACATGTATTCAGTTTACAGGCTGGAAAACAGCGAAAAATCATTAAACATGTCCGTGCGGCATGGAGTATGAATCAAAAAATCGCCTTTATAAAGGCGTCAAACATTCTCTGAAAAAGAGCTCAAACCTACTAAAAAAATACATAAATAAAATCACATTCCAAAAATCAAGAACGGCGCTACATCGGGAATTTGGATATTGAAAATTGCCGGGAAATACAGTAATTCAAATTGTTTACGCTCTTCTCATTGGTCGGCAGAAACCAGCCAATCAGAATAGGAGCGACAGTGACCCATTCTAAGCTATGGCGGAGTATTGACCAATCAGAATAGGAGCGACAGGGACCCATTATAACCTATGGAGAAGAATTGACCAATCAAATTCAAAGGCGGGACAGTTCAAAATACAGTAAAAAGGCAGAAAAGAGCTGATTGGTTGAGCTAGCGGGGGCTTGGCTAGCTCAGCCAATCAGAATAGGAGCGACAGAGACCTATTAAAACCTATGGAGAAGAATTGACCAATCAAATTCAAAGGCGGGACAGTTCAAAATCCAGTAAAAAGGCAGAAAAGAGCTGATTGGTTGAGCTAGTGGGGGCTTGGCTATCCCGGCCAATTAGAGCGCGAGCTACTTTCTCATAGAGTTCTATGGGGAAAAGAAATGCAGAGCGAGCTCTGTTTGTGATTGGCTAAGTTAAAAGAGGCGCGGTTATTTGGACCAATGGGAGAGCGAGCGACGCTCTTATGGGTTTTCTAATGCAATCTATAAAAAAACTGTACATGGCCGAAATCAAATGATAAGACTCCTGAAGTTGTCCCGATGTGTATATAAAATGATCAATAATATGGGGGTAAAGAAAAAAAAAATTAATTCAATAAAATAAATTAGACCAGAATCAACTAGGTCTGCTTGTCGGAGCTGACGAGCGCTGCATTGCGCCGCACTTTGCCGACTCGCGATCGTACATGCCTCGGAGTTTGAGCGCGCCACGCCTACACCGCACCCATTGCACGCCCCTTCATGCACGCCTAACATCGCATCCCTGCGTCCGACAGGGGATTCGGGCCGGTGAGGCGCAGGATACACCAGAAAACAGGCGTAAAGCCCATTCATATATGTCGCCCTAAAGGTTTAAAAACAGCAGGAATCAGAGACGGCTTTAATCCCTGCTGTTAGCAGCGGGTGGCAGTTGTATTTAGCAGCTGGAATCCACTACTTATGGAGCGGGCTCTGCAAATGTCGGTAAGGTCAAATGTCGTTAGGGGGTTAAGCCAGAATTTTGGTGCACAGTAAGCCAGATAACAGTTGATCTAAAAGTTAAAAAGGTCTAAAAATGCACCAAAATTATGAAGCATCAATGAATGGTTGAAATTTCAAGATGTACATAAAATTTCTTGATTTTTTTTTTTTAAATGCACTAAATGAGACCTTGTCTTAACTTCAGAATGCACATGTCCAACTGTTCAATGTTTCAGTACTTTTTGCACAACTTGCTTATTGCTAACAAATTGCTTAATGGCAAAATTCACAACAGGAGTTTGAGCCCTGAATCGCCCCAAAAATTTTGGTGATCAATTTGAATTGGGATTTAAACAGTCCTCCTCATCATGCTGTTCATATTTTGACATCATGAGACAACACTTATAATTGATCAACAATACCTAGCCATTGTGAGGCTTCAAGCAGGATGCTCTCAGACGGAAGTGGCCACTGAGCTTAGAGAGTCAAAGATTGTCACCAGTAGGTTGCAACAGAGATAGAGACTGGAAGAGTCACAGAAAGGCAAAGAAGTGGACATCCTTTGGCTCCATAAAAAACTGATGACCTCCTCACTGTAAATAATGCCCTGCAGAAACGGGTGTTGAATGTCACACAACTCCAGGCACGTTTAAGAAAGGGGATAGGCAATCAAGTGTCACGTCACAATTTACATCAGCGTGGTCTGCATGTTAGATGACCAGCAAGGGCACTTGACCTGGCTGATGAATAGCGCTCTCCTTGGCATCTCCAGCATCGCATTTCTGCTCAGAAAGAATTGACTTTAATCACTGAACAGCACTGATGACCACTGGTCCCTTGTTCAGCATAGATGCTCTCTGGACTGTACAAGGCGATGATACCTGTGCTTGATGGTGTGGTCAGGTCATATTGCTACCACTGTGAGTGGATGTTCAGAGTCTCAGAGTGTGTGTTACACCAATAGAGTGTGTGCTACATGAGGGGATACCAATAGAGTGTGTGTTACCCCAAGAGAGTGTGAACTACATGAGGGGATACCAATAGAGTGCTTTACCCCAATAGAGTGTTACCCCCAATAGAGTGTGTGTTCCATGAGGATATACCAATACAGTGTGCGTTACCCAAATGGAGTGTGTGTTACTCCAATAGAGTGTGTGTTACATGAGGGGATACCAATAGAATGTGTGTTACTCCAAAGAGTGTGTGTTACATTAACAGAGTATGTGTTACCCCAATAGACTGTGTGTTACACCAATAGAGTATGTTGAAAGTCCAACTCACAGAGAACCAGCTCCGCAAGGTGCCTCCACACAGGAAATGCCACATCAGATGTTCTGTAAAGAAGTTCAACCAAGCTCCATAAATGAAGTTACGTGAAAAGACCAGCTCCAATGACTGAGATGCACATAAAAAAAAGCTTTATTTTCAACAGTTAAAAGATTTTTCCATATATCCAAAAAACGTAATAGCAGTAAATATCCACAAATATAACGTTCCGCATCGGAGTAAAAAAATCACAAGTCTTGAAACGTATGCATTTAAGGGAGGAACCGTTATTCGTAGTCAAGACAAGATACAAAAATACAAAGCTTTATACAAACAGACAGACAAAAGTCACATGCTTAAAGGCAGCAAATGAGCACAATCAATACAACAACCAATAACCTAGCTCGACACAAAAGTATCCTATAACTCCACGTAATAGTGTATAAGCACATATTTATAAATTTGAAAGTTTCACATAACTTATTACAGAAATATTAAAAAAATGCAAAATACACATAAGAGGGGTAGGCTTCTAATTAGTGATGAGCGATTGTGTCAACAATAGTTATCGAGTCGATATCGGCAATTATCAGGTCAATAGTCGATTATCGCTGATGACCATTAAAGTCTATGGGAGAGGAACAACAGCTTCATTCTTACACCCAAACAGGGGAGGAGAAGCTGGAATTAACATCCACCACAGTAAACTTGATATGTGCTAAATCTTAGGCAAGATAATTAGGCTATAAAAGTCACAGAAAAAAATTCATATGCTAAAATAATTCATTATGTTCAATGGCTAACTGAAAACATGAGGACGGCATAGCCACAGCAGGTACAGCGGTAGCAGCTGCAAAGGGGCCCCTTTCACACAAAACAAGACACCGGTATTGGAAATGGCACATGGGAACTGGCAGGAGACCCCTATCATTTTTTGCACCAGGGACCAACATCTCGTCACATATGTGGTGGCAGCAAGAACGTCCCTACGGGGAACGTGGAAGTTCAACTGGCAGGGCCCTAGGGGGTTCAGTTGGTCAAAGAGTCCTGTCTCAAATTCTGGCATACTGCTGTCAATTTGTGTGGGTGGAAGGAAATCGCTGACTTGTGATTTGGAACGTGGATCAAGGAGGGTGGACACCCAGTAACCGCTGTTCATTTTGATGGCCTTGAAGAGTGGGAAATACGCTTTTTTCAATATTTACTATTGGTTTCTTTTACAGCGGCATGACCCCAAAACCAGCAAAGATGTCATTGATGGACCCTCAGAATAAAAAGTGCCGGAAGAAACAAGTATTTGAACCACTATTTTAGTAAACAGGACATTGACTATCCCTGTCTTTTACAGCGGCCAAACCCCAAAACCTGCACCGATGCCCTTATGAACCCTCAGATTAAAAAGTGCCGGAAGAAACTATTATTTTAACCAGTATTTTAGTGAAGTGGACATTGACTATCCATGTCCTGTACCGCAGCATGACCTACAGATCACGAAGTGCCGGAAGAAAGTAGTCTTTGAACCACCATTTTAGTTGAACTGGACATTGACTATACCTATCCTGTACCACAGCATGACCCTCAAACTTGCATGACCCACAGATTAAAAAGTGTCGGAAGAAAGTAGTCTTTGAAGCAGTCTTTGATGCAGTATTTTAGTGAAATGGACATGGACTATCCATATCCTGTACCGAAGCATGACCCAAAAACCCACACAGATGCCCTTATGGACCATCAGCAGAAAATTTCGGAATAAGAAATAAACTATATTAAAAAAAACTAGTTTTCCAATACTGCTGCTGCTAGAGCTACTTGCCATTCTACTGGTGACATTGTTAAACCATAACATTAGAACGGGAAGCAAACGAAACAGATGTCCCCAGTAGGTCAACGAGACCTGTCTGAAAATCCTGCCTTCAAGTGGGTTGAAGGAAATAACTGATCAAGGAGGGTGAGGCTGTAAACGTGGATCACAGAGGTTCAGCTGGCAGGGCCGGACTTACAGTGGGTGCGGTGAGAGCTAGGTCTAGCATCCATCATCTATTAACATGCAGGTTCAGCTAGCAGGGCCGGACTTACAGTGGGTGCGGTGAGAGCGAGGGTTGGCGTCAGTCATCTATTAACATGGCAAAAATGCCCTTATGATGCAGCAATGAAAATAGTTGTGCTGAAGCAGAGTGTGGAAGTGGAAGTGTGAGCCAAGACCTCGATCCTTCCTCAGCAGACAGTCAAGACTTGGGTAGCGCTTGAGAAATTTCTGCCTCTACGAGAGCGCTTGCCCTTCCTTATGAGTGCGGACCAATTGAGCTTCACTTGGAAACGCTGGTGTTTGACGCTCCTTTTCCACCCAGCTGCCCTTTTTCTTGCCTTTCTTTTTCTCATTTTACTCAACGTGCTGGAGGAAATGGTCTCTGTTCTTAGGGTGACAAATGTGCTCCATACTCCATGTCCTCTGAATAACCTACATCTGTTCAAGTCTTTTATCAGTGGCTACTGTACCTCCCTTGTACAAATCAGAGGAATATTTGTATCAGCTATTTTGTACATGCAAGTTTTTTAGTAGTTTAAGTCTAGAAAACACATTTTTTAAATCAGATGGAATCCCACCACATCTTTGTTTCTCTTTTTTTTAATTGTATTAAACGGTTTGTCTCACTACGGGGATTTCTAGCTATGTTAAAGATCTTGCAAAAACCCGTCATTTTGCAATACATGTCCATTAACAGTGTCCTACCTATTCCTGTTTTTGACAGCACCATGCCCGCTAAAATTCAAAACATGACCCTTCGGCCACTGTTGTGAAGAACAAATATCTGTTAGAAACCAAATTTTTTAAAATAGGACCTGTAGTATAGCTTTATTTCACAGCACCATGCCTCAAAATTTTAAAACATGACCCTTTGGCCACTGTTGACAATTGTGAAGAACAAATGTCTGTTAGAAACCACGTTTTTTATAATAGGACCTATAGCATAACTGTATTATACAGCACCATTATCCACAAAATTACTTATAACACACATTTCTGTTCCAAAAGACCTTGATTATTGCTTTATCTCACAGCACCATGACCCCAAAACCATTGACAGTGCGTAAAATGTTCATGGAGTAAATGGAATACGTTTTTTTCATGAAACAGTGTACAATTGGTGTATTTTACAGTCTCCTAATCGCAAAACCAACAAAATGACTTTTTGGGCACTCAGAAAAAAAATTGCAGTAAGAAATAATCATTTAAATTTTTTTTTTTCAAGAGGACCATTTCTTTTTGAAGAGGAATGTGAAGTAGACCGGCAACTAATCGGTGGCCTTGGCAATTGGGGCCACAACTAAAGGATCCATGCCCTAATTCATCTTGATGAAAGCCAAACGATCCACATTATCAGTGGAAAGCCGTGGAAAGCGTTTATCTGTAATGACTCCTCCAGCTGTGCTGAAGGTCCGCTCAGATATGACGATAGCTGCTGGGCAGGACAACACCTCTATTTCCGTGGCAAGCGAGCTTGGGCCATTCATCCATTTTGGATACCCAGAAGTCGATTGGGTCCGGAACATATCCAAAAACATCGGTGTACCATGATCTTAAGCCGGTCTCTGTGTGTCGTATGTGTGCCCTTCATTACATGCGTTGGTGAGGTGGTAAATAAGGATTGCCAGAGGTCACCCATTAGGCTTCTGCCACCATGCCTGCTGCTGCTGCTACAGCTACTTTGCACTCTACTGCTGTCACGTTGCTGACGTTGTTCCACTGGGACATTTGAAGAACGTGAAGCAGACGCAACAGATGTCTCCAGTAGTGTTGAGCGATTGCGTTGGCTATCGAGATCGATCGATAGTCGGCCGCTATCGATAAGGTTTTTCGATAGTGAGCATCGATTATGCGCGATGACCATTAAAGTCTATGGGAGAGCAAAAACACCTTCATTATTTCACCCAAACAAGGCTGGAGAAGCTGAAATTAACATCCACAACAGTCAAATTTGGGTTCGTGCTACATCTTTGGCAACACACCTAGGTTATAAAAGTCACAGAAAAAAAGTTTACAGACCATTTACTATCCTGTTTGTAACCACAGGGCCCGACCCTTAAACCTGCATCACCCACAAAAATTAAAAAGTGCCCCGAAGGCAATTGATTTTAACCCCCCCTTTACTTGAACTGGACATTGAATATCCCCGTCCTGGAAGCAGCATGAGCCCCCAAAAATGCATGCCCCCACATTTAAAAAAATGCCGGAAAAAGGGGTTTTTTTCAACCACCTTTTAGTTAACTGGCATTGATATACCTGTCCGGGCCACAGCATGAGCCCCAAACCTCATGACCCCCCTTTTTAAAAAAATGCCGGAAAAAGAAACTTTCAAACCACCTTTTTGTTGAATGGACATGATAACCTGTCCCGGGACAGCAGACCCTAAAACCTGATCCCCCACATTAAAAAAGTGCCGGGAAAAAGGAGTTTTCAACCCCAAATTTTGTTTTAATGGAAATTGACTTTTCCTGTCCGGCCACAGAAAGCCCCAAACCCATGCCCCCCAAATTTAAAAATGCCGGGAAAAAGGGAGTCTTTAAAACCACCTTTTTAAGTTGAATGGACAGACTAAAATGCCCTGGGCCACACATGACCCGGCCGGATTTTACGGGGGTGGGGGAAAAGCCCGGGCTGGCGTCCGTCATCTTTTAAAACCGCGGTTAAAATCCCCTAATGACGCAGCAACGAAAATGTCGGCTGAAGCAGAGTGCGGAGCGGAAGTGTAGAACCCCCCACCCCCTTCCTAGTACACAGCAATACCGGGGGGGGGTTTAGGCTTCCCCCTCCGATGAGTGGGCCCAAATTGAGCTTCATTGGAAATCGGTATTAACGTTTATTACACCCAGGGCCCTTTATTTGATTCTTTTTCTCATTTTAAAAAAACTGGGGGGAAAAGGGTCTCTGTACTTTGTTCTCTGTCCGTGCTCCATACTCCATGCCCCTTGAAAACCAAAATCTGGTAAAAGTTTTCCCTGTACCTCCTTGTCAATTCAGAGGAATTTTTTTAACAGCTTTTTTTGTACATGCAAGTTTTTTAGTTTTTAAATTTCTAAAAAACACATTTTTAAAATAGGAGGGAAACCCACCATGTCTTTGTTTCTTTTTTTTCTTGTATTAAATGGGTTGTCCAATACAGGGATTGATAGCTATTTAAAGATCTTCAAAAACAAGTCATTTTGCAATATTGGGGCCTTTTAACGGGGTCCTACCTATTCCTGTTTCTGACAGCTCGCATGCACCCTTGTGCCTCTTTGGACAATTGTGAAGAACAATGTCTGTTAGAAACAACATTTTTTTATAATAGGAACCTGTAGTATTGCTGCATTTCAAAGCAGCATGACCCAAGAAATTATTATAAAAATGACTTCTCAGCCACTGGTTTAAAAATTTGAGGGAGAAATGCAGAAATGCCACTTAGAAAGCCACATTTCTGTTACCAAAAGGACCATGATTATTGCTGTATCTCACAGCTAAATGGACCCCATAATTATATAAGATATGACTATCAGCCACTATTAAAATTGTGATGGGAGAACAGTGCACTTAGAAGTCCACATTTCTTTTCACAAATGGACCATAATTTAGCTGTATCTCACAGCACATGACCCAAAAAATTATAAATATGACATCTACAGCCACTATTAAAAATTGTGAGGGGAGATATGCCACTTAGAAGCCACTTTATGTTCCAAAGGACCATGACTTATTGCTGTATTTTCTCACAGCAACATGACCTCATAAACCATTGACAATGCGGAAAAATTCTTAAGATAAAGTGAAGTAAATGGATTACGGTGTTGTCATGAAACCTTGCTGTTCTTTTACAGTCTCCTCTCAAAGCAAAAACCAGCAAAAATGAAACTGTTGGGGAAAAAGAGGAATAAAAATTGCAGTAAGAAATGATCATTTTAAAAAAATGTTTTCAATGAGGGACATTTCTGTTTGAAAGGAATGTCAAGTAGACTGGCAAACTAATCGGGGACCTCGGCAATTTGGCGGCCAAAATCATACCAGAGATCCCATGCCTGATTCTTCTTGATGAAAGTCAAACGATTCCACATTATCTGTCGGAAAGCCGGATGCGTTGTCTGTAATGGACTCCTCTAGCTGTGCTGAAGGTACCGCTCAGATATGACGGCTGGATGCTGGGCAGGACAACACTCTATTGGCGTGAAGAGCCAGCTCGGGCAATTCATCCATTTTGGATACCCAGAAGTCCTATTGGAGTCCGGTAACACATGCAAAGAACATCGGTGTTGTGACGCAGATAGCGGTGCACCACTGATCTTAAGCTGATCTCTGTGTGGTGGATGTGTGCCCTGCATTGGCCATTGGACGTTGGTGTGGTGGGTTAAACAAAGATTGCCCGTGGTCAACCCATTAGGCTTCTGCCACCTTCGCCTGCTGCTGCCCGCTACGCTACTTGGACTCTACTGCTGTCACGTCGCTTGCTGATGTTGTTCACACCGTGACATTTGGGGGAACGGTGTGAAGCAGACGCAAACAGATGTCTCCAGTTGAACAATCAGCAAGGTCTCATTTCCTGCATATTTACTCTCTATTTAGGGTGGGTTGAGGAAAGTGCGCTTATTTTGTTTTGTTACGGGGATCCAGGAGCGGTGGCACCCATTAAGCTGTTGTTCATTTTGATGGCCTTAATGCGAGGATCATGTTGGAGAAATGGAGCATCCAAGCCAACTCATGTGAGAGATGGAGCCTTGATTTCCCAAGCCTCTGGGTCGAGGGGGCACTAGCAAATCTGATCTTCATACATCTTCCTACCTCCGCCTCAAAAATTTCAGTCGCCAATCTCTTCAAAGGCTGGGACGTCGCTGGTAACATCGGGGTCTAGGAATACCCCTCCTCCTTCATCCTCCTCCGCTGGCCTCAGGCACAGCTTCAACACAGCCCTGACTTGCCTGAGATGATGCACCCTGAGAAAACTGATGCGCTACCTTGCACTAGCTCTGGACCACGAACCACTGCATAATGAAGACGGATGTAATTGTGAAACTTGTCGGGCCTTGTGGATTTGAAGGAGGAAGGGCTTACGTGTCCGCATCTATGTCCGTCTTCCTCCGTCGCTGGCAGGGACCTGTTGTTATCAGAGTGTCCAACGATCGTTCCCAGAACTAGATCACCACAATGCTCATGCTGACAAGGGCATTGTCCGCACTGACCATTTTGGGTGGCTTCTTTCAAACTGGCAAGGGCAAGGATGGTAGCAGTGCTCTTTCACCCTGCCTCCACTCTCGGTGGTTCAACACCCCAGTGTCCGTACCGATGCTTGTCAGGCATTGTGTCACTTCGTACTGGTTAATGGCATTGCGCTGCTGCCACAATCGCCTGGTGGCATGTGTGAGGGTTGGGGAGGTGGAATTCCTGCGTGTTGCCACGTCAAAAATGAGACGGTTGACGGGGAGGCCTGAAGGCTGACGCTGCAACGCAGCCAGGCGGGTCATTTATGAAGCAGGGAGCGAACGTCGGAAGTGCGAACTCAGGACCTCGCGCCTTCTTCAGCTGGCAGTCCAGACCCGGGTAGCTCTTTACGAAATTTTGGACGACAAGGTTCATGAATGTGCCAGGCAAGGGATGTGCTCCAGCCTACCGTTTTTAAAGGGCGGCCAGCAGATTTCGCCCGTTATCGCACACCACCTTGCCTGGCACAAGGTTCATGTCACCCAGCCATCGCGCTCGGTCTGTTGCTTAGAGCCGTCCACAGCTCATGACCTGTGTGGTGGACGGTCTCCAGACGGTCTCAGACGGAAGGAAGGAAAGGCAAAACATTTCCAAGGCCAAAAAGCCTGTCAATGCGACATTCAGGTTTTGGCTTTGGGTGGTTTGGGGTTTTTAAAGTGTTGTTTCTTTGCTCCAAACCTGGACAGACGAAGGTGGCTGCTAGCACTGGCCGCTGTTACGGAGTTGCAGGTCGTCTTAACTGGCGGAAGGAGAAGGGGTTGTAGGATGGTCTCTGGTGGTTGCTGGTCGGTACTCGGGCGACGGTGGATGGCTGAAGCGGAGGCTGATCCATGTCATGGGATTGAGAGACTATGGGCAGATGAGGATACGCTTGGTGGTGGAGGAGGAGGCGGAGACAGAGGGTGTGGACAGTGGTTGGAGGCCCGGCGGTCGGTCTGCATTTTTTGGCCCAAAGTGTTCCACTCCATTTCAACTCATGCAGTTCGCTCTGCGTGTGACTAGACATGTTGGGTAGGTGGTTAACCATCTTTATTGGTTCTTGCCTCTACTTATGCGTTTACGCAAAGGCGGCATATGACAATCGATGGGTGAGATTCAGAGGTATTGCTCAAAGAAGGCCCAGGCTTGTGAGGTCCTGGACCTTTTTTGACGGCGATATATAGCGAGGAGCGGGGTTTGCGCTGACCGTGGCTGGCGGAATCATTCAGCGGACTTCTGCGACCCGCCACTATCCTACTTTTTGTTGGCGGGGGACCCGTATTGACACCTAAACCCATCGTCTTCCTCCTGTCCACTGATGAGCGCTCGCAAGCATATTCTGCGGAAAAAAGACCAGGATGGATCCGCAATGTCGTTCATCATCATCATCATCAACAGGTGACTTCTCTTTTTTCGGTCGTCCTGACTTTCTGCATCCAGAAAACTGCGGGGCTACAGCAAGGGGCACTGCAAGGCGTTGGCCGACCGCACCGGGATTTTTGCCGACCTTGACCGGCTCTTCACCTCTTCTGATGGCATCAGTAACTGGGCGTCAGAGCAGACTAAATCATTCCTCTGATCTTTTAAACATGCTTCTGCCCCAACCGCATTTTGTATCAAAGAGGTCTTCAGTCAATGGATTATCCACAGTGGTTGGGTAAGACGAGTTGGACATTTGGGCTGCTTCATTGTTGG
Source organism: Phyllomedusa bahiana (assembly GCA_025379985.1). Lineage (NCBI taxonomy): Eukaryota > Metazoa > Chordata > Amphibia > Anura > Hylidae > Phyllomedusa > Phyllomedusa bahiana. Next base: position 32,503 of record JAODAL010038531.1, read on the forward strand.
ACGGATGACTGATGATGCTGATGACGACATTTTGTGGCATGAATGGGAGGACGAGGAGGTAAGACTGCTAGATGCAGGTTGCAGTAACCCTGAAGGAAGATTGGCGACGGATGTACGTTACTTAGATTCACAGGGCCTCTGACCTGCGATGACAGGCCTGACGCTGGTTCCTGCAATGATAATCCGCTGGCATGCGTGTTGTCGCCCCAGCACTCGGAAGGAGAAGCACCTTTCTGCTCGTACCTCTTCCTCCATGTGCTACCCCCCTTTTGCTCCGCTTACCACCTGCATTCGCTCCCATGTCAGAAATTTAATATTTTGAGAAGGTATGGAAATAGTTTTGGAAAGTCTCTCCCCACCGGATTAAAAGAAGGCAAATCCACAGCTATTCCTCAATCCCTTAATCAACAAAATTGCTGGATTCAAATTTAACTGCAAGGTGTCTATCAACAAATCTGGACTGGGCAAAAGTCCAAAAATCACGTATCTGTTATGTTTTGGTATATAATAAACGGTATTTTTTGCACCTTTCAATGCAACCTGTGTGTGAATATAGAATGTGCTGTTTTAAGATTTTACGTAGTGCTGCGTCAATGAACTGTGGCTGGGTGCGCAAAATCAAAAAAAAACACGTAAACTGTTAATGTTTTGCTAAATTAACGGTATTTTGCACCTTTTCAATTCTCAACCTGTGATGAATATAGAATTGCTGTTTTATAGGATTTAAGTAGATGCTGCGTCAAAATGGAACAGTGCTGGGTGCCGTCATAAGTCAAAAACACGTAACTTATGTTTTGATATAATAAACGGTATTTTTTGCACCTTTCAATTCACCTGTGGTGAATATAGAATTGCTGTTTTATGAGTTACGTAGTTGCTGCGTCAATGTACAGTGCTGGGTGCGCAAAAAAGTCAAAAAAACACGTAACTGTTATGTTTTGATATAATAAACGGTTATTTTTTGCACTTTCTATTCACCTGTGGGGAATATAGAATTTGCTGTTTTATGATTTACGTAGATGTGCGTCAATTGAACAGTTGTGGTAGTGCGCAAAAGTCAAAAACACGTAACTGTTATGTTTTGATATAATAAACGGTTATTTTTTGCACCTTTCAATTCACCTGTGGTGAATATAGAATTGCTGTTTAAGATTTACTAGATGCTGCAGTCAAAAAGAACAGTGACTGCGCGTGCGCAAAAGTCAAAAAACAAGTAACTGTTGATGTTTTCGTAAGTTAACACAGGTATTTTGGCAACAAAAACCTGTGCTGACTACAAGGATTGAGGGTTTGTAATTTAAGTGCAAGGTGGATATATCAACAGTCACAGGTGTAATGGGTTTAAATTGAACACCTATCTGAAATGTATTACTGAGAATAAAAGTGGAGTTTTGCAGCTAACAAAGAGAACTGCAGTTACTAGAATTATGTTTATCCGAATATAAGTTCAGGGCTGCCCAATATCCATGGAAATATTCAATAGCAAAACTTGTTATAATAAGAATTCCACTACAATTTCTACTCTAAGTCTTGGTGAACTTTTATCCTGTTTTCTTTATATAGATAGAGCTTAGTCTGTGTTCGCACGCGGGGGCCCCCCCACCCGCTCTCACCGCCGTTGAACTTTACGACAACAGATCGGTAGATGCTTGCTTTAAACATTCTCTAGCTAACTACATTAAAATGTTCAAATCTCTAATCTAACTAAATCTGAGAAGGTTTCACAGCTAATGTAGAGGTGTTCTCTGTGCAGTTCCAGTGAATAGACTTAATTTCGCTGAGCTGTTTGGCCACTGGCAGAGCGAGGTACCTTATCCCTATTGAGACGCTGAGAGACACTGAGGCTGAAATAGGAACGCTGTTTGTTCTATGTAAAAACGAGGGTCATGTGATTTTTCAGCCAATGTGCAACCATACTCATCCCAGTTATGAAGTCGCATCACGCACATCCTCACCCTGCTGCTATTTCTTGTAAATCTCATTTTGCTGGCCGCCAAAATTACAGGAAGCGCCGAAAATGGCGCGATCTTAATAGATGATGCACAGAATTTTTAACCTTAATTATCACATGATCTGGAAGTTTCGATCACCATAAAAACCTTGCCGATTTCAACTTTGTCGATAAAAATCGCTCAACACTAGTCTCCAGTTGATCAATCAGCACGGTCTCCAATTCTTGCATTTTACTCTCTATTTGGGTGGGTGGAAGGAAAGTGCTGTGTTTCGCTTTGTACCGAGGATCAAGGAGGGTGTCAACCAGTAACTGAAGTTCATTTTGATGGCCTTATTGCGAGGATCATGTTGGAGGAAATGAAGCGCCACCTTGCACCAGCCCTGGACCCCGAACCACCGCCTAACGAAGACCGATAAAGTTGTGAAACTGTCGGGCCTTCTGGATCGGAGAGTAAGGCTCTGTGTCCGCATCTGTGTCCGCCTCCTCCTCCATCGCTGGTGGGACCTGCTGTTTCAGAGTGTCCAACACTTGTTCCAGAACTAAGATCACCACAATGCTCATACTGACAAGGGCATTGTCCGCACTGACCATTTTGGTGGCTTCTTCAAAACTGGCAAGGATGGAGCAAAGCTCTTTCACCTGCCTCCACTCTCAGTAGCTCAACACCCCGAGGTCTGCAACTCTGCTTGTCAGGCCATGCGCCACTTCATATTGCGTAATGGCATTACGCTGCTGCCACAATCGCTGGATGCGATTTTTTTGTCTGATGCAGGACCGCACTTTTTGTCACATTTTGCGCAAAAAACGCTGCCAGTTCTCTTTTTGCCATAAATGTAAGGTAAATAGAATAAACAAAGATATAATCTATTTTGTGAGAATTAAAAACAGCAGTGCCTTACCAGTATATAATCAACAAAGTAATGAAGACCAGGAATAGTCCACTAGCAGCCATGTAATTCAAATCTCCAATGGTACCTAGGAGCCAGGAATAAGAATCTCTTACTCAGTAAAAAAAAGTCCCTGTAACAGAGCTATCCCTTAGAAGAGCATCCACCCTGAAAAGGGCGACCCCACAAAATAACCCTTACCTCACCCTGTGACACATGTAACAACAACCCATACACGTTTCAACCAAACACTGGACTTGTCAGTGGGAAACAAAAAATAAATTCACACCATATTGAGACAGATAGACTGGTGAGCAGAACCTGTATAGGACAGGCTAATAGAATGCAGCAGCCTAATTAGCTATCCTTTGAGGAGTTTAATCCACCCCTCCAACCCCACATCATATTATATACATAGTAAGTGGTAAGCACATATTCAACCTACACTTCCTAAAGCTATATTGGATGGTCACTGGGAATACCATGTACTTATGGTTGCATCCGAAATGCTCAATGTGCTTGTGCAAAATGAGATGAGATCCCATTGGTTGGAATCACATCAAAAAGAGCGAATCACAAAGATCAATAAAGAGTCCAGTCAATCAAAAAGACTGTTTTTGATTGCCAAACAATAGATTATATCTTTGTTTATTCTATTCACCTTACTACTCGGAGTTTATCTTATGTAATTATTAAGTATGTTATTAAAACGTATTTTTAAAACACTTTATACTAGAGGTAAAAATGTATAAGATTACTCTTTTGTGGCAGTGATTAAAATAGTCTGAAATGACAGCATTAAGTCTCTTGACTGGATGACAGCTCGAATGTAACCATCTCTTGCATCCATTCAATAGACTGATTTTGATGCCTCACTCACTGTCCTGACACAGCGTTCCACTCAGAGTGGCATGTTATCTGACTGATGGAGGGCTGGGTGACGAGCTGCTAGAGTTCTTCATCTGATCAGTGCTTTGTGAGAGGGGGTTTCAGTGTGCGTTTCTCCATTGATGGCAGCAAGTCTTTCAATGTTTGAGCATTCTCTTTATTTTGGGAATTTGAAATTCTGACTCGCTGTTGAGACCCACCAGCTGCTTGGTGAATGGTCTTTATTATGTCCACTGCTGCCTTCCTATTGACTTCATCTCCAAGCATCAACATAAGAACATTTTCCTGATGGGCCCAGTATGTGTGCCATTGCAATATGGGCCATGATATATTCCTGCAGGCTGATGACAACAAACTCTGTTGCAGCAAGTGCTTTGGTCCATCAGTGCATCTTGGGTGTCACTTGATGCTAAACCATGTAGACCATGTAGGTCCTTACCAGCAGACAATGAAGTGTGTCAGGGAATACAGTTCATTGCTTGGTTGCACTGTTGCCACATACCGCTAGCAGGTGTGAGCCATCTGGCCATCGACATGGGCCCAGGCTTTCCTGCAGTAAATCGTCTGATCGACCCAACATGCGGGTCGCGGCGCCACTCAGTAGCGGGGCACGGACGCGCCTGTCACCCAGGATGGGGGGGTCGCAGGGGCATCTGTGACAGGTGTTTTGCAGAGTTGCCGTAATTGAAGTTTGCTCAAGTGTAAAGAGCAAACCATTGTAAAGGGTGATTCGTGTGAAGCTCTAAACAGATGTATTGCCCCACCACAGTGCCCTGTGTTCACAGCTGTGCGGTTGACTCCATCTGCCATGATCTTGTCTGTTATTCAACTTTCTTCAATTGCACTGTGAATGTCATTCGCAATAGCAGAACTTATGCCTTGTTCCAGGTAGAAAGTTCCAGGTTCAGTCATTATGCACTGTTCTTCAATTTTCTTTATACTATACCACTTGTCTCTCTCACCAGTGTCTTGTCTTTTCGCTCATCAAAAAATATTGCCATAATTTCCACTTCATTGTTTATAGGAGTTGCCCTGATAGCCGTTCTTAACTGTTGTCAAGCCCTCCATACTTTGGGATGATTGACAATATTGACTTGGTCTTCCAAGCTAATAATGCTATAATCCATCAATGTTGCTGTGCTGATGGCCGCTAGGGATGAGAGATACTATCGACAAAAGTTGAAATCGGCACGATTTTTACGTTTATCGGAATTTTCCGATGAAAATCTTAAAGATAATCATTATCACGTTTACTAGCATTTCCTGTAATTTTGGCAGCCAACCAATCAGCGCAGAGCATAGAGGAGGTTGAGTGGGGTATACAACGTCAGCTGTGGGTGGTAAGATTCGCCGTCCGAGGAGGTACGCTCATACATGCGGTGAAAAGTTCCCTGCGCCTCGGCAGTGTGTGAGGCGCAGTGCGGGACTTAGGCGCAGTGCGGGACTGCGCCTAAGATTCACCACCCGAGGATATGCGCTCATACATGCGGTGAAAAGTTCCCTGTGCCTCGCCAGTGTGTGAGGCGCAGTGCGGGACTTAGGCGCAGAAGGGACTGCGTCTAACATGTATTCCGATGCGAGGCAGGCTGGAAAATAGCGAGAAATCATTAAACATGTTAGAGAATAGCAAAAAGAGTTGTCTTTCAAATGAATTAATGAATAAAGTGAACAATCAAAGCTGTCTAAAACTGATTAAATGTAGTGAAAAAGTGGATCATTTAAAATTAAAGGGAAAATATATAAGATCGCTCAAGAAATAAATCTCAGCTCTCAGCTCCGTGAGACATGCAGTATGAATAAAAAAAACAAACATTTTTATTACGTGTAAAACATTATCAGAAAAAGAGCTCAAACCTTCTAAAAAAATACATAAATAAAATCACTTTCCAAAAATCAAGAACGGCGCTACATCAGGAATTTGGAAATTGAAAATTGCCGGGAAAAATAGTAATTCAAATTCTGTAAGCTCTTCTCATTGGTCGATATAAACCAGCCATTCAGAATAGGAGCGACAATGACCCATTATAACCTATGGAGTAGTATTGACCAATCAAATGCAAGGACGGGACAGTTCAAAATACAGTAAAAAAGGCAGAAAAGAGCTGATTGGTTGAGCTAGCGGGGGCTTGGCTATCCCGGCCAATCAGAGCGCGAGCTACTTTGTCCCATTGTAGTCTATGGACAGATCGGGGCACTGAAATCTCCGCGCCGTGAGGCATGCAGTATTAGTAAATAAATCGTTTTTATTAAGTGTAAAACATTCTCTGTAAAAGGGACAAAACCTTCTATAAACATAAATAAATAAAGTCAATAACGACGCGTTTGTCGCCGTCACCGGCGCAACATCAGGTATTGGGATATTAGAGATTGCTGGGAAATACAGGCATTCAAATTCTGTAAGCGCGTCTCATTGGTCGGCATAAACCAGCCAATCAGAATAGGAGCGACAGTAAACCATTATAACCTATGGAAAAGTATTGACCAATCACATCAAAAGGCGGGACAGTTCAAAATACAGTAAAAAAGGCCGAAAAGAGCTGATTGATTGAGCCCAGGCAGCAGGTATGAATCCACCAATCATATGTAGTGCGTCTATTTTGAGTGGAGCAAGAAGGGCGCAATAGAAGGGCACCCTAAAAGTTATTACTGTCTATGGGAAAATATTTCTAGTACTGTGATTGGTTGGGGGGGGGGAGGGGCTCATCCTGCTTAGCCAATCAGCGGGTGAGCTACTTATCTCATAGACTTCTATGGGGAAAAGAAATGCAGAGCGCGCTCTGTATGTGATTGGATCAGTTAAAAAGGCGCGGTTATTTGGGCCAATGTAAGACGGCGACGTTTATGGGTTTTTTTTAAAGCAATCTA